>PVJS01003008.1:0-78895 GCA_004027185.1 Glis glis | reverse complement strand
TTAGACTTCTTAATGCTTGCCATTCTAATTGGGGTCAGATGAAATCTTAGAGTAGTTTTGATTTGCATCTCCCTGATTGCTAATGATATTGAACATTTTTTCATGTACCTATTGGCCATTTGTATCTCTTCTTTCGTGAAGTGTCTATTCATTTCAGTTGCCCACTTCTTGATCGGGTTGTTTGTTTTCTTAGTGTAAATGAATTCTGAAGCTGTCCTTCCTCCCTTCCAATGACATTTTTTTCCAGTACAAAGGCCCTTCACTTTTGTACAATTGACTTTGAGCTACCTGTACTATACTTCTCCCATATTTTCTGACTTTGACATGATCAGTTGTGAATAGCTTAAACTTTCACATATTTCAGATCATTATTTAAGCACAGTTAACCAGTTTGTTGCCTCTTTTGAGCAGTACAATGCACCGTTATTTAAATATTCTAATTTTATTGTTTCATCTTTGATTGAAACTATACTTTGTAAATGTTAATACTAGATTCTAGTTATGAGAAAGACCTCCTGAAATTAAAATTAATGAGGCAGAATTTGAAACTAGTAGTAGGCTAAGATCTATGAGACTTTAGCCTCATTCATATTTTCACTGGACTTAAGTGAAATGATTTCAATTGTAAAAGATCAATATTTATGATCACGTATAGTATGCTGGGGATGTGTCATCAAAGATCATGTCTAAAAGGTAAACAGAAATAGGTAAGGGTAGTATAATACTAATTCTCTGGGAAACTTTCCCTTTCCCTGTAGTTCCTAACAAAGGCTTATTGTTTACTTAATATATTTGGTCTCCTTGTGCTGATTTTCAGAGCATAGTATATATTAAATTCATAAACTTCCTGTATAGTGTTATAATATTTAACCTTACATATTCAAAGTCTTTTTAGGCCATGGAAATATTTTCATCACTTATCTCAGATAAAAATATTTTTATTCCACTTTTTTGACCTTCGGTGAATTGTCTATGCATTGGAGGAGGTCTTGTAATATAAGGTATGATCATTTAGTCATTGGGAATTTATTCATAAAGCTGTTACCGACTTTAAACTTGAGCAGAGCCTGGCATGGAGGTGCATGCCTGTAATCTCAGTACTTGGGAGGCTGAGAAAGGAGGATCCCAGGTTCAAGGCCAGCCTTAGCAACTTAGCAAGACCCTGTTTCAAAATAAAATTAAATAAAAAGGGCTGGAGATGTAGCTCAGAGGTGGAATGCTCCTAGGTTCAATCCCCAACACACACACACACATACACACACACACACACACACACACACACACACAATACTTGAGATAAAGAATGATCCAAAATAGACACATGGTATGTACCTCATTTGTTTGAAGGAAATTTCTAATTTCTATAATTATGATCTATCATATAAATACTATGAACTTGAAGGTGTTTTGTATGAGAAAGACTAATTCATTTCAAATGTTTTAGACAAAGCTAATAAAATATCTTTTAGAGAGCAACAGAAATACAAATCATTTTATACAAAATTATAGGAAAAAATATAAAATGCAAACAGTAGTTATTTGTGGGTGTGTGGGGAATTTTTGGTTCTTTTCCACTTTTCCCTGTTTTCAAAATTCCCTACAATAATCTGAGAGCATTTACACTCAAGTTTGAATTTGGGCATTCTGTGAGAGAAATTAGAATCTCTCTTTTTTTTTTTTTTTTGCGGTACTGGGGATTGAACCCAGGGGTGTTCTACCTCCGCACTACACCCCCGGCCCTATTTTTTATACTTTATTTTGAAACTGGGTCTCACGAGGTTGCGAAAGGCCTCACTAAGTAGAGAGAGAGAGAGAGAGAGAGAGAGAGAGAGAGAGAGAGATGAGGCTGGCCGCGAACCCAGATCCTCCGGTCTCCACCTCCCAAAGTACTGGGATTACAAGCATACAAGCATGTGCCACCATGCCCGGCCTAGAATCTCTTTAAGTCTAACCCACAAACAGATCATCCCTTCTGAAATCTTTACATGTAAGTATTTCAGATGGTAAAAAAGTTATATCTGTAATGTTCCAAATTCAAAACTACTTACGGGTTATAATTTATTTGAAGTGGATTTAACTAAATGGAAGTGGAAACCACAGAAGTATTCCATATCCATTTTATTAACACTTTCCACAGTGCAATTCAACTTCTCAGATGAATTTATATGGGATCTTTGTGTAACATCTGAGTAGAAAAATAATGCAGTTTGAATCTGATGGCTTTCTTCTCACCAATTCTTTGAATTATAATTTCTATGTATTTCAATCAATCATCTTAATGACACCAATCACTTTTGTGGGGTCAGGGTTTTGCCATAACATAGATTAGTATGGTATAATAATTTTTCTTTGTTAGTGCAGCATAACTAATTAAGTACTTCCTTTTAATGTTTGATTGAATTTGGTAAAGCCATAGTTCAAACAAATGAAGGTGTGTTGCTGACCTCAAAGTGAGACCTGGGTTTAAGAAAACCCTTTGATGGTGCGATTGAATTAGTTCTATTCCTCACTCTACTCTTTTCAAGAAACGAAATATCTCAGGCAACTAGACTGGGATATTAAAATAATAAAAGTGCATTTGTAGGATATTTATTAAATTGTATACTTGCTAGCTCTGAGCCAAAAAGTTGAAGGGAAAACAAAATTTTCTTTGGATAACTTTCATGTATATGTGTGCATATATATGTGTATGAATTATATAGAAATTTTACAGTGTTTTTCAGAATGTTATTAAATCAGGACAAGTGCTTGTTTCCATTTATCATAGTGTAACATTATTTCAGTGTTGTCATGTGAATAATAGGCAATCAGGAGTGAAAGTTTTTCAAAATTGCAGTCCTCTAGATGTTACAATTAAATTAATTACGAATCCAGAATAAACAATTCCTAATCACATAAAACATTTCTGCCACATTATACACACTTTTGTTATGATGTAAATTGAAAGCCAATGTAATCCTTTTTTTAAAGAATAAATAAGAGTGCTTGTTCACAAAGCTTTTGCTCACCCCCTCATTAATACACAGATGCGGTGGGAAAGATGTGCCCCAAACATCTGCTCTTGCAAAAATGTGACATCTTATTTTTCAATTTTAATATTAACAGTTTGACATTCTAAATAATATTTATTTCCAATTTTTGTATGAACAATCTGCAGCTAAACAAGTGTTAAGCCCTTTATTCATGAGCAAGCCAGCTTGACAAAATGGGCTGTCTTCAGGAGAGGCCTAAGGCATTGGCTCAGTTTGAGGATGGAAAACCTTAGAGCTAGTCAAGGAGAGTCATGCAAGGAACCAGGACCTGAAGTGCTGGATTTGTGTCCAAAATGGAACAAAGTAGATCCCATGTCCAATGACCGGTAGGGAGACACTGATGAAGGGGATGAAATAAAGAAAGTTTCATTTGTGAATTTTTAATTCACATCCTTTGTCTATTTACTATTGGATGCTATTGTTGTTTCAGTATTGATTTATATGAGTTCTCTTCCTCATATATTTGGGGAATTTGTTTTCCAAGACTCCCGAAAAGTTCATTGATCACTTATTGTCTGCAAGGCCTAGGGAATGGACATTAATTTCCACTTTAGCAGAAGCCAAGTTGTATATTATTAGATTGCACACCCAAAGTCTCCACTTTCACATTGGCTCACATCAAACTTATATACTCTTGCATAAAATAGAAATAATTTAGCCAGCATGATGGTGCACACCTGTAATACCAACTACTTGGGAGGCTGAGACAGGAGGATAGCTCTAACACAGCTGGGGAGAGGTGAGGAGATTATTTTGACTAACATAATAATGCCCCCCATTCGTGCTAAGCAAAGGAAACGGGACTGCCTTAGAATATGCCCGCAGAATAAGAGCTAAGAGCAAGTCAAGTCTGAATTGAGTTCTAGCTTCTCCAAAGCCAGAGTTTGTGCTCACAGCCAATATCTTAAGGCAAAGGCCGGAGGGTGCGCATCCATTAGCCATATGATATTTTTTGACTACAAAAAGTGTCCTTCAAATCTAGGTTGGTTTTGCAGGTGTGTGAAATATCAAGGGTGACTCTTCATTGTCTTCCATCTGAATGTCTCCGCACAAGTCAGCTTTTCCTAGAAACTCTAAACTTTCCGTGGTTTTCTTAGAGCTTCCAATGAGAGAGCCTGGGTTTTGTCATTGTTTTGTTTTATTTTGTCAGATATTTTGCTAGATTGAGGCTGCTACATAAGAATCTGGACCACAGTTCTCTATGGACCTTAATAAAAGGACATCTGCTTCTCTGGGGTTGAATCCTGTGATGGCTGGAATCTGAGCTGGAATCTTTAGGGCTGGGAAGTTCAGGGAGGTTACGCTAAGTTCAGGTATCTTTCCATGAAAATACCTGGAGGTGTTTTTCAACTCTATACTTTTTGGACAACAACTGAAATATTAGTTAACAATGAGCAAGAAAAAAACTCCATATTTTGGCACGAGAAGTATACTCTGCAGTAAATGAAATATTATCTTCAATAGCTATATATATTTCAGGCGATAGATAATAATCCCAGATATGCACTTTTAATTTGTCTCATTGCTGTAGTGAACACAGTGATTGTTTTTGCAATTGTCTGAATTCTTCTGATAATCATAGTTATTCATTTAAACATATAAAGTTTAAGCAAATGCACAGATGTCACAGGTACTGGAGATGCAAGATCTGGTCCCTGCTGCTAAAATTCTTGTTCTCCCCCAGCTCTGCACTCCTTTGAATCTGTGCTGCATTCAGTCAAGGACAGGGTTGTCACAGGAACTCATAGGAACTCAATGGAACTCAAGCCATTGAAATGCCTGGGGAAGAGGAACTACATTTGAAACCAAGATATAAAAGAAGGGCAAGCCGGCGTGGTGGCACACGCTTGTAATGCTAGTACTTGGGAGGCGGAGACTGGAGGATCCGGGTTTGCGGCCAGCCTCAGCTACCTAGTGAGGCCCTCCGCAACTTCGTGAGACCCAGTTTCAAAGTAAAGTATAAAAAAAAATAGGGCCGGGGGTGTAGCTTGGAGGTAGAGCACCCCTGGGTTCAATCCCTGGTACCGCAAAAAAAATAAAATAAAAAAAAGGGCAGACGTTCTCTGGGGGAAATGATTAAGTAGAAGCATGACTGGTAGAGGAAATAATACCTGCAAAATCTTTATTTCAAGAAAAACATTACCTGAAATTAATATCAAATTCAAAAATTAGATTTTATTTTTAAGAGTTTGTATTGCCAAGAAGGTTTTATTTCCTTCCATTAAGCTGCGCTCTGTATCACTACTTCTTTTCTTTTTTTTTTTTTTTTTTTGGCAGTACCGGGGATCGAACGCAGGGGCGTTCTACCTCCAAGCTACACCCCCGGCCCTATTTTTTTTATACTTTATTTTGAAACCGGGTCTCACAAAGTTGCAGAGGCCTCACTAAGTAGCTGAGGCTGGCTGCGAACCCGGATCCTCTGGTCTCCACCTCCCAAGTACTGGGATTACAAGCGTGCGCCACCACACCCGGCTCACTACTTCTTTTCAATTTGTCTTGGTAATGGCAACACACCATGTCCATCTCCTCTTCTGATCTGAGCTGTTCTGTCGGCCCAAGTGCTTAGTGTCCTCTGCTAGGTTCTCCATGGATTAGTGAAGGATGAACAAAAGAACAACACTCAAACCTTTCTCTGCATTTTGAGACAGGTACTGGTTTGGATACTGGGATGAAAATGATTTTGATATCTATATGCCAGCAGCCATAAAAGTATTTTTAGGAGTGGAAATAAAGATGATGGAACTGACATTGGTATGCTAATAGCTTTTACTAAAGAGAATTGTTCAAAAATTCACTGAATTTCCATACAATCTCTTTGTCACTGGAAAGACATAAGAATCTTGTAGAAAAGTGTGTGATATTACACATACCCAGGGGCCACCCCATCCTGAACACTGAAAGTGATGCACATACTTGGCTTTAAAAAGATGACTGATGCTGGGCGTGGTGGCACACGCTTGTAATCCCAGTGCTTTGGGAGGCGGAGACCGGAGGATCCGGGTTCGCGGCCAGCCTCAGCTCTCTCTCTCTCTCTCTCTCTCCCTGTCTCTCTCTCTCTCTCTCTCTCCCTGTGTCTCTCTCTCTTTCTCTCTCTACTTAGTGAGGCCCTCTGCAACTTCGTGAGAACCGGTTTCAAAATAAAGTATAAAAAAAATAGGGCCAGGGGCGTAGCGCGGAGGTAGAACGCCCCTGCGTTCAATCCCCGGTACCGCAAAAAAAAAAAAAAAAGATGACTAATGGGCGTAAGATTTCAATAGCACCATCTACATTATGTTAAAAGCAATATAGTATTTTTCCCAAAGCCCATATTACATTAAAAATCAATTAGATTGATTACTATAATTATCTGTCTGTAATTATCTAATTATTATAAATCTGATTTTTTTTCTGAGAATTGTTTTCTTTCTTTCCCCTAATCTTCTGTTTCAGTATGACTGTTCTGTTTTGATTTTAGCAAAAGGAAGTACTTATTTATTTAATATTATGAATCAAAAGCTCATTGTGTACTCTGCAAAGGCCCAGACTACATGCCACCTTCAGAAATTCTAAGTTCTACTAAGGGAAATAGCCAGGTCAAACAACTATTATAATATTATATTTTAAAATATTGACAAAAACTAAATTTAAAAGATATTCTAGCCAGGCGTGGTGGCGCACACTTGTAATCCCAGTACTTTGGGAGGTGGAGACTGGAGGATCCAGGTTCGCGGCCAGCCTCAGCTCTTTCTCTCTCTCTCTTTCTCTCTCTCTCTCTCTCTACTTAGTGAGGCCCTCCGCAACTTCGTGAGACCCGGTTTCAAAATAAAGGATAAAAAATAGGGCCAGGGGTGTAGCTCAGAGGTAGAAAGCCCCTGAGTTCAATCCCCGGTACCGCAAAAAAAAAAAAAAAAGAATAAGGTGTACACATTTGCAGTGAAGGTGTGCACTGGAATAGTACCTGAGGCTAAGGCCAGAGACCTAAGAAGACTCATACCAAGAGAATGTCAAGTAGAGGAATAATATTAACAGATTTGTATATCAGAATAGTAACTCAGGCATCAAGCGGTACAAAGAATGGATGTGGTGGGTTTAGGGTACAGTGCGAATGTCTCTGTTGAGCACTATTTATTGCTGTCACAGGTGCTGCAAGTCCTAAAAGATGAGCAGGCTTTAGGCAATGATCATGGACATATTTATTTCCTAACTTCATTGTTATCTTTTGCCTTTTTCCCTAAATGTATGTGAAATGGGACTGATCCCAAATTGCTTGGGAAAGAGGATAGATAGCATGTGTATTTAAGTACTTGGGTTATACAGAAGCATATGCCGAATATAGGTGAATTGTTTTAAAACTTGTTCTATGCCAGTACTGGCAGAATTGATTCCAATGAAGCAATTAGGAAATGCAGCCAGGGAGCCTAGGCAAGAAGAGAGCTATTCCTGGGAAGAGAAACTGCATGGCCGTGACTCTGAGGCTGATTAGATATCCTAAGCTCAGTCTAAATTAGTCTTATCCAGTACCTAGAAGAAAAAAAAATAATAAAATGGAATTTACTATAAATTAGGAAAAAAAGAAAAAAATCCTGAAGTTGGCAAAGGGATTATTCCATAATGAAATATAGGATTCATGGATGCTTCCAAAGGGGTTATTTCCTTTTTACATTGTGGGCATTCTCTATTTTTGTCCCAATCATGTTTCCCAGTGCTGCTTCCTAGTATGTCTTTCATTTATTCTGGATTATCGTCTCTGTCTCCTTCTGAAGGTTTGTGGTCCCGGATGTCATCCCAGTGATCTACTGCCAAACACCAGGAATTCTGCCGTGAAGTGCAGTGTGCTCATGTCTTATGATGTCAGAAATCTCACTCTGCTCCTTCATTCAAACAGAGTAGTGATATAGAAGGGAATGATAACGGAGACAGGCTGAGCACAAAATGTAAACAAAGACGCGACCTCATTGGAATTTTTTTTTCTTCTCCTGACATTGCATTTTGACTAGTTTGGACTTCTTTTAAAAGGGTGTAGTTGATTACAATTTGAAGATTACTTTGTGATCTTTAAGCTTTTGGCTAGATGTGATTGCCAAGGAAAAGAGCAATCATTGATTGAAAAAAGCTTCTTTTGTAAAGTCTTTGAATAAAGTGGTAAATGATGCTAACTGATGCTTTTTGCCCAGAAACATCTGTATGATGGATGTGTTTCGATAGGCAGATTAACAGGAGGAAATGTAAACATAGCTTTATTTCAACTACAAAGACCCCTTTGTTTTCTGGAACCAGAAGTTTAAGTAAACTTAACATCCATTGTCAGCAAGAAAAAAAAAATTATCAGCTGAGAAAAAATTCAGACTCTAAAATAGAGATTGTAATGAAACACTCTCCAAATCAGAAGTAAGTTCAAATAAGATAGATTTTGAAATGACTATAAGAACATGAACACTAAGACCTGTGTATGCATGTTTGTTTGTATGACTTTGAACCTCACTACAATGTGTAACTATAATGCACCAAAAAAAGTATAAAGAAATACCAAAAAGAACATTAGACAAAGAGTTGTGGGAATCTAGTCTGAAATCGTGTACAATGACCTATAAGAACTGGTAAAACATGTAAGAGGTCAAACATGTAGCTCTCACATTGAGTATTATAATATTATGCAACATCCTATTAATCCTTCCCAATAAATTCCAAACCTAAAACCCTTTAGATCATTAACTAAACACTACAAAAGCTAGTTGATCACTGGAGGATTTAAGTTATTAGACTTTTTTTCTTTCCTGGAACTGATTTCTCTCAGTAACTTTGATCTGAAATTGTGATAAAGAGGATATGAACATAAATATGAAATTAAATATGAAGGAAATTATAAATTTCAATAACTGTAATAAATTCTACTTTATATTTCCCAAGGGTCTGTGAATATGACAACTGACTAAGCTCAAGATTACCATTCGTTAGAAAGACCTGAAAACTCGAACTTTGATCTCAGGCTTGAAAATGAAATATCAATAATGTAGTAGACAGATCAAGCTGAACGCACTGACCCTGGATCCACTCACCTGAGGGTGTGGACTCCAGAGGATCAAGGGATGCAGAAAGGAAACCAAAGAGGGGAAGTATGGGAGGATTTGCTTGATTTCTCCTAAATCAGAAGTTATTTCTAGTCACTCTTTTTTTATTTTTGCCGTACCGGGGTTTGAACCCAGGGGCGTTCTACCTCCGAGCTACACTCCCGGCCCTATTTTTTATCCTTTATTTTGAAACCAGGTCTCATGAAGTTGCGGAGGGCCTCACTAAGTAGCTGAGACTGGCCGTGAACCCGGATCCTCCGGTCTCCGCCTCCCAAGTACTGGGATTACAAGCGTGCGCCACCACGCCCGGCTTTCTAGTCACTCTTAACTCTCCATAGGTTCCTTTTTTCTTTCTTTCTTTCTTTCTTTCTTTCTTTCTTTCTTTCTTTCTTTCTTTCTTTCTTCCTTCCTTCCTTCCTTCCTTCCTTCCTTCCTTCCTTCCTTCCTTCTCTTTCTTTCTTTCTCTTTCTTTCTTCCTTTTTGCTTTGATATTCTTATTAGTGCATTGTAATTATACATCATAGTGAGATTGAAAGTGATACAAACATATGTGCACACATCACTTGGTGTATTTCCCTCTACATCCCTCCTTCTCCCCCCTCCCTATACATTTAGTAAGATTAGTAGTGATAACCATCATATATGGATAGAACATTATTTGAACTGTTTCCTTCATCAAGTCTCCTCTTTTCCCTCCCTATTGCCCACCCCCTATCCCCTTCCACTATTCTGTTGGGCTCTCTTGTAATTTATCTGAAGTCCCTTTTGTTCCTTCTAGTTTCCAGATATGAGAGAAAACATATGACACTTGACTTTCTGAGATTGGCTGATCTCACTTAGCATAATATTCTCTGGTTCCATCCATTTTCCTGTAAATGACACAATTTTATTCTTCTTTATGGCTGACTAAAACTCCATTGTGTGTGTGTGTGTATATATATATATATATATATATATATATATATACATTACATTTTCTTTATCTGTTCATCTGTTAACAGACACCAAAGTTGGTTCCATAATTTGGCTAGTGTGAATCATGCCACTATAAACATGTATATGTGCATGTCATTATAGTATTCTATCTTTAATTCTTTTGGAAAGATTCTGAGGTGTGTTGTAACTGAGTCATATAGTGGTTCCATTCCTAGTCTTTTGAGAAACCTCCCTACTGATCTCCATAGTGGTTGCACCAATTTACAATCCCACCAACATTGTTTAAAAGTTCTTATTTCCCCACATCCTCACCAGCATCTATTATTATTTGTATTCTTGATGAATGCCATTCTAACTGGAGTTCAACATCACTAGCCATCAGAGAAATGCAAATCAAAACTACACTGAGATTCAATGTAACTCCCTAAGTCCCTTTTTTGTTCTGTATCTCTTTAGGAATACACACTACATCTGACTGGCTGCAGATTCAGAGAGACTGGGAAGATTAATTTGATATTAGGAGCCTCTCTTTATATCTAGATACTGTCTAGAAGACACCAAAAGCAGGAACAGCCCAACTCAAACCCTGGATAAAGTGGGCACAAATTTTTCTATAAATTAATACCTAGAACAAGCTTCATTCATCTGAAGTTTTCCTCCTTTTAACTCATCTGATTCAATACTAACAAAATTTTCCTTGCAGCTTTCTGTTTATTCCTTTTCCGATTCCTATACTGATGTTCTTCCTCATGTAGGACCCTAAACACCTTCCAAAGTCCAGGGCTTGTCTAGTTTCTTATTTTTACATTCCCCATAGCAATAAATTTGAAAATAGGCAAATGGATACATTCCCAACAGATATAAATGTTAAATAAGAAAAATTTCTTAAGAATAGAAATTTTGGATATACCAATAATTATAGAGGATGTTAAAATTTTACCCTTTAAAGAAGTAGATCAGATGTAGATATAACCTTAAATGAGCATACGATTGTTTTTTAAAATATGCTTTTATTGGTGCATTGTAACCATACATCATATTGAGTTTTAGTGTGATAGAAACATAGATATCACTCAGTGCATTTACCTCTGGATCAATCTCACCCTGCTCCCTACCCTTCCCCATTTAGAATATTGAAATTGGTATTAATAGCTTCATGAATGACATAAGATAGTTTAAACTGATTCCTTCGTCGAGTCTCCTCCCTCCCCTCCCCACTTTCCTCCATAATTCTCTTCCACTATTCTCATTAGCTGAAGTCTCTTGTTTTCCAGCTTCTTTCTAGCTTCTACTTGTATATGAGAGAAAGCATATGACCCATCACTTTCTGAAACTGGCTAGTCTCACTTAGCATAATATTCTCTAGTTCCACCATTTTCCTACATTAAATGACATAATTTTATTCTTCTTTATGACTAAGATTCCATTGTGTGTATATACTGCAGTTTCCTGACCCATTCATCTGTCAATGAACACCTCGGCTAGTTCCATAAGTTTCATTCTTGTGAATTGCGTATAATTCTTGTATACGTTCACTATCCTCTATAGTTCTTATATCCAAACCAAAAGTTTAAAAATAAATCATTTGGTAGAAAACTTGGCTCATAAGTCTTTTGACAGTTAGTGTGAATATTCACATATTTTCTTCAGAAATTTAATTAATATAATTTCAGATCCAGCATCTAAAATCAAATGTCTAAGTACTAGCAAACCAAACCCAGGAATATAATTTTAAATAATAATTTTTATCCATTATATTTAGTCCAGGAATGCAAGAAGGGCTTAACAATAGAATGTTTATCAATAAAAGTCATGTAAAATGCCGGGCGTGGTGGCGCATGCTTGTAATCCCAGTACTTTGGGAGGCGGAGACCGGAGGATCCGGGTTCGCGGCCAGCCTCAGCTCTCTCGTTCTCTCTCTCCCTGTCTCTCTCTCTCTCTCTCTCTCCTTAGTGAGGCCCTCCGCAACTTTGTGAGACACGGTTTCAAAATAAAGTATAAAAAATAGGGCTGGGGGCGTAGCGCGGAGGTAGAACACCCCTGCATTCAATCCCCAGTACCGCAAAAAAAAAAGTCATGTAAAAAGAAAAAATATATTAATAGATGCTGGATGCTGTCAAGATTTTGATATAATTGTTTCTTATAACCAATTAAAAAACAACTATAGTTACAAAAGAATTCACAGAAACACTCTGATGTAAGTTAAATGGTATTTACCAAAGCCAAGAACAAGCATCCAGTCAAATGGAAAAGATGTTAAAAGCATTTTTCATATCTCTCATAATAAGACAGGGATGCTTATTGTCACTACTAATATTATTTTTGAGGTTCTATCAATGGAATATGATATACATAATATAGAGGCTCTACAAAAGCAAAGGCATCACCACTGTCTTTAGATTATATAGTCATGTTTTAGAAAACCTTAGGGAATCAACTAAAATGTTTTGAAATGATAATGACATGTAGGTGAGTGCCTGACATTGAGGAGTTAATAACTTAGTTGAGTGCCTGTCAATGCTCCTCATCACTTAAATTTTCTTTGCCTCTGTTCTTTCATCTGAAAAATGGGGAAATAATAGTATTTCCCTCATTGTGCTGTTGTATGAAAAGAGTCAATATATGACCAGTGCTTATAATGCCTGGGTAAATTACATCTGTTGTTCTTTTAATTACCCTGATCAACATACTATATATACCTAGATGTGTGTGTGTGTGTATATATTTATATGCAAGAAATACACATATGCAAGCATGTATATGTACATTTCTCAAATCAGAATTTTCTTTCCTCTAGGCTACTGAAACAATCCATGTCAAAGTCATCAGTAATCTGTTCCACATATTCAGTGTTCAATTTTATGATCTCATACTTCTCAATAGCATTAGACAAAGACGAAGGTGACCATTCATTTTTCCATGAAGCACTCTATTCACTTGGCTTTAAAGATACTAGGCATGCCAGTTTCCCTCCTGCCTCACTGGTCACTATTTATTTGTCCAATCTAAAGGCCTGTCTCCCTTTGTCCTGGCTCCCAGTGTTGGAGTGCTCCAAGACTCAGGAATTATAGTTAGTATTCTTCCCTAGGTGGTCATAAAGAAATAAATTTAAAGTAAATTATTAGCATAGCACTTGTGACCATCTGATACCTATCTGTCTATTTGTTTTCTGTCACTATTTGAATATAAGCTGCATAAGTACAAGAAATTTATCTTATTCACTGTTCATTGCTAGTACCTAGACCTGTGCCAGATAAAAAAGTATGTGTTCAGTAAATATCTATTGAATAAATCAATCAATGAATAAGCACTAGATAAAACCAGTTAGAAATAAAAATAGAGAAATCCAATTAACAACAAATAAAATAATCTTAATAAATCAAAGTAAAACCTAGTAAGTCCAATTAATAATAAATAAAAATGCACAAAATATATAAGAATAAATTTAGCAACAATTGCATAAAAGTTCTAAGATTGAGAAACATAAGACTTGGATGAAGAGAGAGACATGCTATCCTTACAGAAAGACTTTTATGTTGTAAAAATATTGATCTTTAAATATATATATACTATACACACGCACACACACATAAATTAGATATTGCTATCAGGACACAAGAGGATTTGTTGTTTTGCTCTTTGAAACACAACCAAATTATACAAAAGTTTAAATGGAAGGAAAAAATGTGTAAAGATCTGCCAAGGAAAACTTATCAAAGAAAAGTAAGAAGGGGCATAGTATTTGATTAAGACAACCCTCCCTCCCTCCTTCCTTCCTTCCTTCCTTCCTTCCTTCCTTCCTTTCTTAGCATGGATTGAACCCAGGGGTATTCTACCTCAAAGCTACACTCCCAGCCCTTTTTATTTTCTTATTTTAAAACAGGGTCTCACTAAGTTGCTGAGGGCTTCACTAAATTGCTGAGGCTGGCCTTGAACTTGTGATTCTCCTATCTCAGCTTCCCAAGTACTGGGATTACAGGTATGCACCGCCACACCCAGCTTTAAAACAACATTAATGAGTAATAAAAAGTGGGTTATCCAATGAATGGGTTAGAATACCTGACTATCCACTAAAAAGAAAATGAAGTCCTCACTCACAAGTATTTACCCAAGAGGGCAGAAACATACCCAAACAAAGCTATGAATGTAAATGGTTA
This sequence comes from Glis glis, assembly GCA_004027185.1. Classification (NCBI taxonomy): domain Eukaryota; kingdom Metazoa; phylum Chordata; class Mammalia; order Rodentia; family Gliridae; genus Glis; species Glis glis. The sequence continues at coordinate 64,723 of PVJS01003008.1, read as the reverse complement.
TTGCAATATTTTTTTCATAATTGCCAGAAACTGGAAACAACTCAGGTGTCATTCATTTGGTGAATTCATAAACAAATCAAGGTACATCGGTACAATGATTCCTTTTAAGTGATTCTATTTAAATGATTCCACTACTCACCAATTTAAAGGAATAACTTACTGATAAACACACAATATGTCTCAATCTCAAAAGAATTATGCTAAGTGAAATAAGCCAGACTCAAAAAGCAACATTGTGTATAATTCCATTTGTATGGCTTCCTAGAAAAGGCAAAACTATAAACACAGATCAATTGTTGCCAGGGACTGAGAGAATAGATAATTGACCAAAGAGATCATGAGGAAATTTTGTGAAATGATGAAAAATTTTCCAACACTTATATTTTGGTGGTAGCTATGGCTCTATACATTTGTCAAACTTAACAAACTAAATTCTACTGAGTGTAAATTATACTTCAGTTAACTCAAGTTGAAAAAAATAAAGCTAAATCCCTACCTCAAACCATAAACAAGAAAACTTTTAAAAGTATTAAAGTACATTATATATTACATATAAAATATATTATCTACAAAATTATACATAAAATTTGACAGTGGAAACATGTATACACACACACATATATATATATATTATATATTATAAGTTATTTATAGAGTTTTATAATTATACATATAATTAATAAATATCTAGGTGAAGTAGGAGGAGTCTAAGGATAGGATTTATTCCTCTCTGGTGGCGGGAGCCCATCTCTTCCTGCGCTGTCTGTCACACCTTCCTCCACTGGTGGAATGTTCTATATCCGCATGGCGAAAATGGTAGCCACTAGTCCCATGTAGCTACTGAACCCTTGAAATGCAGCTGGTGCAGTTGATGGTCTAGATCTTTAATTTTGTTTCCTATTCATTTTAAAGAGCCACAGGCAGCTAGCAGTTGCCATATTGGACAGCTCAGAGGCCACACTGAATTAAATGGTGCTGTCTGAAGAGTGGATGTGGCCATTATGACAGTAACGATGACAGTGATCATAATAAAAATAAGATAATGGTTCCAACCATTGACTTGTTTTTACCATAAAAATGTTTCCCTAACCTAATCATAGCAAGATGTTCTAGAAACCAGTATTTCTTGTAATGACTAATGTCTTCTGAAGTTCTAGGACCTTGCATTAGGTTCTTTATCTTCTCTTAAATATAAGTAAGTGGGGACTTTATGTTTTTTTTTTAAATCCCAGCATCCAGAGCTCAATGCTATGAGGTGTGATGTTCACCTGCCATGATTTATCCAGCCAGTGATCTATCTCCACAATGTTGACTTACACTGGACAGATGGAATGATTGTTTAATAATATAATCTATGATCGTACTGGGTGCTGGGATTTTGATTTTTTTCATATGTTGTTTAAAATTTGTAAAATGAGCATATGATTTTAAATAAGAACAGTAATACCTCTCATGGGAAAAAATAAAAAATAAATATATCGGGTTCTAGACTTTTCTTCATTGGCTTGGTATTGCTGTTTCAATCTTACTAGTTGTTTTTGGTCTATTTAGGTTTCCTATAACTTCTTGATTCAATTTAGCTAGGTTGTATGTGTCAAGAAATTTGTCAGTTTTTTCTAGATTTTCTGATTTATTAGAATGTAAGCTTTTGAAAGAATTCCTTATGATCCTCTAGGTTTCCATGGTATCTGTGTGATATCTCCCTTTTCATCTCTTATTAATTTGGGTCATTTATTTCTTTCCTTTTGGTTAAGAGTTTCACTGGAACAACTCCATTCAAGGCTGCATCTCCTTCCAGGGGTTGGCCAATGACTAGATGGTGTGAGGATACAAAATTAATTTAGGAAAACTGAAAGGTTCTTTGGAGCTCTGGCCTCAATTGAAGATCAACTTGTCCTTTGTCCAATGCTACTTTCTTTACTTCCTTAAATATATTTTGGAAGTGCATCTCCCAAAAGCTTATTCCATGGAACTATGTGCATGCAGCAGCCTGTCAGGGTCTGTTTCCAGAGAGCTGGATCTCAAATACATGTGTGTATGTATGTTAATGAATGCAGATGGGAAAACAAAAAAAAGATACATGGCAGTTGTTTATACTAGATAACTAAAGGTACAGGATTGGAGAGGGAGGTCAAGGGAGAGTATTTTAGTTTATTACCAGCTTTATTGTCTTAACAATTAGAGTTAGAGGTTATTTCTTCTTTAATTTCAGTCCTTGAGAAGCTACTTTGTGAAGCATCATAGAGAATGATTCCTTTTGACTTACAGTAACTTAGACACACAGCATTCCTAACCTTTTAATTCCTTTCGCTTGCTTTTAAAAAGAAACTTGTTCAAAGTTTCTCTTAACCTACTCAAAAATAAGTTATTGGACTTCCCAAGTAGGAATATTCCACACTTGTGATTTTATACTGGCAAAGAATATAATCAATAAATTATTGCTGTTTGTGAAGCATTTTCTTTCATAGTTCTAACATATTTTAACTCCTGGGGTTACCAGAATTTTTTTTCACGTTGTATGACAGCTGAAATTAAACAAATCCTATTCAACTACAGAGCTAATAGACAGTTTACTTTGTGTGTCATTAGCACCATCCATATAAGGTAACAGAAAATATGAGGTGTGGATTTTTAAAATATGATAAAATGAGAATACTGTTAGATGCGCAGGAAGGTGTGACTTTAGCCAGGCATATTCTTATTAGAATAAAAATGCCTCTATTTTATTTTACTAAAATAATCAGCATTGTGTGTGTTGAGTTGACATCTTTCAAATTATTTTATCAAGTTGAAAATATATACCTTAGTCGAAGTATGTTTTAACTATTATGTCATTTTAATGTAATAAATGGCTCAAAAGATTGCTCTGTAATAGACTGATAAACATTTGTATGTTCAAGAATATCGTGATTAGAATGAAGAAACATAATTTTTTGGTTATATATGTTAGCCCTTAATGTGTTTGCAGCATGTATTTGATGTTTGAGTAGATGACTCTTAGGAAAGCATAAAAGCACATAAAGTTGCCCCAAATATTTAAAGTTTAACACATTAGTATATACACATACAAATTTTAATGAGCATGTGTTATTCATAATCACAACATTCAGATTAGGTATTATCACACTTGGGCAGCCTGTAATCTTGAGATTGCCTTTTTCCTACTTTGCATTTATACAACTTCTTTCATTCAGAGATAGTCTAAGAATATCACACAAAGAACCAGGAGGTTGGACAGCCTGCCTATAGCCAGGAAAGGACTGAGGAGTCTTCATTCCCTCTTTAAAACATAGAGACCGAAGTCCCCAGCATGTATTGAGCACCAGTCGAGTTGTACACTTTATACGGCACATTAGTTTCATTTTTAATCCTGGTCATGCCAGTACTAGCTATAAATTAAATACATGAGATAATTAAGTATAAGTATATACAGAGAGTTATTCTTTAAAAAAATCAAAGTGATGAATGTGTAAAACTCAATAGAGATGAATTGCTTTTTACAAAAAGCAATTGCTATGCACTTAGGTGTGGATGAGACAACTATAAAGCATTAGAACCAAAATTTATAAGAATCTAGAATAATAATTCACTTATATTTCTTTATAATTTTGTACCACTCAAAGACACAGAAACTGCAGATTGTGAAGAATACACTATGAATATAGTTTATGCATGAAAATTCTATGAAGCTTTGGTCAGTAGATCTATGCTCAAAGAAAACTAACTTCAGTTAGTAAGGAAGCCAGTCCTCAAAGAAAATACTCTACACCAAAAAATAAAATGAAATTAAAATGAAGAATGACTCTATAATTTTGAATCAAAAGATCTTACACATTTTTGTTTGCAATTTGTGTGTCAGCTATTCTCCTAAATTGTTTTCCCTTAACCAACTAATTCCTGGTCCCAGCTGAGTTTCTTGAGAAGGCTTCCACTTCAGTCAAATGGTTAGGTGTTAGAAGCAGTCAGTCTAGGTCCAACATTATATATATATGGCTAGAGCAACATTATATATATATGGCTGGAGCAAGTTATTTATCCTCTATGAGTCTTGGTTTCTTCATCTGTTGAATGAGTTGAATCAGTCTCACAGAGTTGGTGAGGATCCACTGGTTCCTCACTGAGCACAGTGCCTAGAAATCTGTAAATAATAAACGCAAGCTGGTCTATAATGGGATGTGGGTACGACTGTGAATCTATTCACTGCTGTACAATGATTTGTATTTCCCCTCGTTTTTAAAAAATAAAGGACTACATAGAGAAAGCAACTAAATTTAATATAATTTTATTGTTATTAATATTGAAACTATGGGGTGTTGACTTCTTGCTTTCAAAATTAAGAGCAGAAAATATAATCTGTAAATAGAACATATTCTAAATATGTTATATTCTGTGTCATAATTCATTACATGTGAAACATTCTAAGATATGTACACTGTTTTATATATGAGTTGATGGTATAATATAGCCAAAATTAGAAAAGATCTGCAAAATCCAATTTTATGATGATTATCTTTAATGTAAACAAGATCGTAAGGGTTACTGAAGGCACAAAACTATCCTAAATCATCCTTTTTTTCCTAACACAAAGCAAATATGCTTCAATATGCACATGGCTCATTCTCTTTTCAGAAACAATACGAGGTAATAGACCCTTGACTTATATACTAATATATAACTTTTTTTAGAACAAATTTCAAAAACAATAAGCCACACTTTAGGTACCCAGTGCTAATATACAAAACAATCTCCATTTATAAAATATATGATTCACTATAACCACACCATTTTTTAAGTATGGAACTTATTTTTATTAGTACATCTTAATTATTCCAATAATGGATTTCATTGTGAAGTAGACATAGAATTAAAATCCAATTTCAAGTGTCAGTGAAAAGCTGCATCTTTGCAGACTGGCCAATGGTGTTGGCATGATTCAGGTGAAAACTCTAAGTACTTGTAGGCTTTGATATGACTGAAGAAGAATTTTCATACATATATATCACAAGAAGAAATTGAATACTAGAAGTTACCAGAATGTATATCTTGAATTCTAAACTTACCATTTCTATTATAAATTATTTTAAATGATTTATAGTGTTTTAGAGAAGCCTGTAATTCCAAAACTGTTCTTAACTCTGTGCAATTTGGCATTAAGAAAACAAATGTCATCTCTCTTATGTATGGTAAATGTAACTTCTTAATATTCTTTATTCAGTATATGCTAAAGTCTTTACTCTCATTGACATCATCCTGCTGTACATGATAGGAAAACAGTATATTCCTTATGTTAAACCAGATAATCCTAAATGTAGGATATCTATAGATTCTTAGGAACAAAGGTCCTACAGCAAGTGAGCCCATATGTAGTAAATTTTCTGATATCAACTACCTTAATGCTAAAGTATCATCAAATAATAAAAATTTCACAGTAGCTTTTTGGGAAAGAAAAAAGCAAACCTTACTGTAGCAAATTTAAATTTTTTCAGATTGCACAATGCTGATTAAATTATATAGACTTCAATAGATAATGCTATTTGTCTCTAAGATCATAACAAATAATTGCAAAAATATATTTCATCCTCTATTTTTCTTCTTCAATCATGACAGAGAGAAAATAGATTGGTAATGAAAAATTATCTCCTTTAAGTAAACACCAAAATTATTCAACTCAGTAATCTGGTTTTCCTTGCTGAAATTAATAATAACTATGATAATAACCTTGAAGAATAGCATACAACCTTTCTTCTCTATGAGCTCTATTAAGCTGGGAAAGTACAAATATATCCTCATTCATCATTCACATCCATCTTATTACATTATTTGAAAGTATTCTAAAGAAGGAAAAATGTAAAAAGAACTTTGCTTATTATTGCTTTAGAAACAGTATAGATCAATCTAAAAATATCTGTAAGGCTTGGAAACAAATATTTCAAATTTTTTTAAAAATTTAAGAAACTCTTTTCCAGAAACATCCATTTTATGTTAATATTGCACCCTGTTGTAAACCATACTTGACAGTATTGAATGTGGGCCATTACATAAATCCATAATGCTAAAAGGGGTTGGGCTGATTTATTTTCTTCCAGCAACTGACCTCCTAGGGCACTGTAAGCTTTTATCAGGGAGATTACCTTCTGAAGCAAGAACATTTGACATCCAGAAAGACTGGTTCCATGAAGCAGGGAAGGGGTGCTCAGGGCAGGGAAGAATAACACCATTATCTCAACATGGTCATGACTGCAATGTGATGATCTAACCAAGCATTTTTCAGCCATAGTCCATACAGGAGGAAGACATAAAATCGCTGTCTGAATGTTTTTCCTCATTATCAGATTATGCTATCATCTCCTTGAACATTGGTAATCTCCCAGCTTGTGGTGGCTACATGTGCTCTTCCATGATGTCACAGAAAGTCTCACTGTACCTTGCCAAATTGGCTTCAGATACCATCTCCTCCGCCACATCACATCTTACAGTTGAACATTACTTTCTAGTTTTAAATGTGCCATACCTAGAGTAAATATATGTGACGTGTGTGTGTGTGTGTGTGTGTGTGTGTGTGTGTGTGTGTGTTACTGGGGATTTAACCCAGGGGCATTCTACCTCTGAGCTACAACCCCAGCCCTATTTTATTTTTTATTTTGAAACATCTTAAGTTGATGAGGCTGGTTGTGAACCTGGGATTCTCCTGTCTCAGCCTCTCAAGTACTGGGGCCAGGCTTATGTCTGAATATTTTTGTGCAGGACAGTCCTGGTTTATGCATATTGCCCCATAATAATTAACAATGACTCCCTCTGTTAGTCTCAGAAGCTTCCTGGTTTATATGATAAAATTATATAAATAGTCACGCTAATTGTCATAACAGAGTCATATAGTCAGTCTATGAACCCCAGGAATCTGTCAGAGAAAGGGTCATGGTTTTTATACAACATAAAAAAATTGAGGTCTTGGGAGAGGTCCTCATGGCTGAGTAGAGTAACTAAACCTGAACTAGGGATTTTGGCTCCTTTTCAAGACTCTTTCCTCGCCACATACTTAGTTCACAGAGCTGGGTCCTGAGTGCTTCAGGAGCTACTGCTCAGGCAGAATTACTAATGTACTGACATTTTGTAGCATATTCAAACTCCATTTATTGTTCATGGGGTAGGGATTAGAGATTGCCCCAAGATTCTGATTAGTAGATTAGGAGTGGGTTTGTGTGGTATAACATGTGCATGTGTGTGAATGGTCACATCCTTAAAGACTAAAGAGAATTTGATCAAGTCCCCACTGCTCAGTCCACCCCTATAGAGATGCTACCTGAACTCATAATTTCCCAGTCCACACTAAGACACAAGAACCCTCAGATCTCCTGGCAGCTGCGTGGACTCCTGAACTCCTAAGGGCCTGATTACTGGATCTATCTGGTAGAAATTGTATTTATCCTGCCTCCCAATCCCCAGTTTATGACACAAATTGTCACACCCGGAAATTGCAAGTAGAGAATGAGGTCGCAGAGTAGTTTCTCAATGTGCATGATCTCTTGTGGTGAAAGCTTTATCGTCATAGGATCTTGCTTCTCCCTCAAGTTTTGCTTTTTCTCCTTCAGTTTTAGAAATTTTAGTGTTTATTATCATGGTTTAAAACAATTGCAAGAGCCAAGCAAATGTTAAGCAATACTTCTGTTATTTTGAATTTGCCTAGGAGATTTTTTTAATTTGCTAATACTTTAGAGTTAATATTATTTCACAATTAAAAATAATTTCAAAAATAATAGCATAGCTTAAAAGAAGAAAGAGTGCAAAAATAATTTATTATGAAACAAGTAGATGCATTTGAAAAGAAAAAAGCATTTAATTACATCTTAGTATATTTGCAGTGATTCATGATGGCTATTTACATCAAATGATTTTTTAAATATTAAATATTAAATCCATTTAAATGCAATAAGTTGTATGGAGAATTTTCATCTTTATTTCAGAGTCATGCTACTTTAAAATTCGTCATTAGAGCTAATAAGAAATTATATTGAAACTACTCTGTACATTTAAATGAAGCATAAATCAATTATTGAAGCAAGGAATTTTTTCATCATTATAATGATTATCGGAATAAATTTAGTTCTTCAATGCTGCCTAATGATATCTTCAATTATAAAAAATTTGCATAGACTTAATTTTTACTAGAAACTCTTTAAATGTGCTTATAATGCCTTTTTTCACAAAAAATGTATTTTTTAAAAAATTCTTATGCGGTATTGGAATGCTCTAAATGCCAGATTCAGTTATCCTCAATACCCTGGAAATGAAAATTAGATTCAGAATCAATATACTGTACTATCCATTTAACATCTAGTACACCAAACACTAACAACATTTATGAAAGAGTAACAGACTCACAAAGGCTAAGCTGGTAAAAGCCAATCAATAAACCAAAGCAGTACTATAAAAAGCAGAATTTTGTATGTCAGTGACCTCCTCAGGTGTGACTCACAGAAGCTAATTCTCTTTTGGAGGAATATCCTTTGGAATTTCTTTTGAAATTCACCTGAAAATCCCTTTAGTCAGGCATGAAACACAGACTCCAGCTGGCAGCACCACACACTTCAAACTTCTCACCTTCCATGGAGAGCAGAACAGGGCAAAAATAAAAATCATTGACTGTTTTGCTATTCCCCGTGTAAGTCAATAGAATTATGTGACATCACTTTTTATTTTTATTAAGTATGTATTATGCACCAAGAATTTGGGAAGACCTTTCAATAACATTATTATCTAATTCCTCACAACAATCTTCCTCGTTTTCCTACTAACTGTATAAAAATGTGTCATAATTTCATCTACAGCATTCCAAGGGTCTCTGAATCAGCAACAAAATAAAATTTGGCGATAGTGGCTTGTCATTATCACCCATGCAAAGATTATTTAATCTCTAGAAATGTGACCCTAAAATGTTCTGAACAGTGACCTACACATAAAAATCTTAAAATACACCAAAATAATGATGTTTTGTTAGTTATATATTTTGTTATATATTTATATAAATGTAGTTATATAAATATAGTTATATATTTTTTTAAATATAGTTATATACTCTGTGACTTCTTAGTTCAGGCCTTGAAAGATAATACAAGTGTTGAACCTTGATATCTTGATATAGCCAATAATTTATGAAGTAAGCTACTAATAATAGCTAATCTACTAATGCCTGAATATAGATGGGAAGGAAAGAAGGAAGGAAGGAAGGAAGGAAGGAAGGAAGGAAGGGAGGGAGGGAGGGAGGGAGGGAGGGAAGGAAAGGAAGGTTGGTTTAATTTGTCATGCTACTACTTTTGTGTAAATATGCTTTCTTGAATACGAGAAAAGAGGGGAGGAGTTTCATCTAATATTTGATGACTTTGCTTATTGGGAGTGTATCAGTGATATTAATGTCATGTTATTTGTGTTTTCTGCATCAGGAAAAACATTTAAGACACCTGGAAGGAAGATTAAAACAGAGTAAGAAATTCTTTACTTGGAGAACCAGCAAACTCATGCAAGGATACTCAAGAACAAGCAACTAAAGGATACAGGTAGGACATCTATGCATATTTATTCATTATGGTATATTGTTTAGAGATGCAATGATTTAGATTTCAAATAACTGCTTTTATTGGCTTCAACCTGCAAAGACCAAATTTCAGCCCTAGGAAAGCATGTTACTTCTCTGTCAGTTACTCATGTCCGTCTTCCTCACAAGGTCACCCATCATTTGTCTCAGTGTCTGGGGCATCATGGTTCCTATGACCAACGTTTGTTGAACTGATTGGACATTGCGATGTAGGAGAAATCAGCAGTGACTTCAGAGCTGAAGAGCTCTCCCGTCTTCAGTGCAGCATCGCTTAGTGGTTGCTTTGGTTTTAGACTTTGGCCAGTAGAATGTTTGATGGGGACAATGGTGGAGAAGGAAGCTCAAGCTTGTAAGAGAGAGTGTTGTGCTCTTCTATTCCCTTATTGCTATTCATCTCTTTCCCTAGTTCATTGAGGGGGCACAGGTGTTAGATACCATTAACCCAACCGTCTACCAATACAGGAATCCCTTCTACAGGTTTCCAGGGAGTCGATCTCTTAGTTTCTTTTCCTATGGGAAGAGTGTATCATCTCAAGTGAAGATTCTTGGGTTATTTTTTTGTTTTGCTTTGCTTGAGTTTTCAAAGTTCCTCCTTTCATTGAGCGCATTCACTGCCTTTGTTCTGCTGTCAACCTGTTGCTTTGTCTGCTTGCCATTGTGTGCAGGGTTTGGGTAATTTATAAACTTGTATACCCCTAAAATTTAAAGGCAGATTTAAAAGCATAAGATCACCATAATAGCGTAGAAGCACTATGGATGATGGATTCACAGGAGCCTTTGAGTATTAATTCCCTTCCCTTCCAAATGTAAGGTGAGGCGTGTCAGTCAGGCCTGATTTCAGAGTTATGAGCCCATCACTTGCTGAGTAGGTAACAGTTTGACAACTTATTTAAACTCTCAGAGCTTAATGAGCTAATGTATCTGAAATGTGTACTATAGTCTCTGGCACATGATTGATTGTCTTCTTCCCAAACATAGAATTGTCACTTTTATTATCATCTCAAATACCTACCCAAATTTATTAGTAGTCCACCATGAGGAAAATAAAACCATATAAACAAATTTCTAAAACCTTCATATAGATTTTCTAAGTCTGTTTAGTCCAACCAAGCACAGGTACAGAGAGTATTGCTATCTACTGATTATATCTTATCACAAATATAAGTATAAAAACCATTGTCTTGATTCAGACATTGTACTTAGCTTCTAACAGTGACCTTAAATAGTTTGTTATAGAAGGCATGATGATTCACCAGACATTTGCCTCAAAAACTTATTTTGTTCCATTCTATGAATATTATCCATTGTCTGTTTAAACATTTTAAAAATTTTTATATCTTCCCAGATTTTTATAACTCTGCTAGACACCACATTTATGAAGTTTTCCATCTGTCAAGTTGCCATACTTACATTTGTCTAAATTTAACCTTTTAAATCTCTTAAATCATCAAATGTTTTCTTCTAGTTCTACTACATCAAAGTTTTTCCATTTTTTCTAAACTGGTTATACATTACAGATCAACTCTGCTACTAACAGTAACCAGAAAATTTTTAACTCTATCCCTGACAGAAAAATAAAATAAGTAATAAATATTGATGTACTTTGAAAACTTTAAAACTATGATAGACTATACAGTTTTCAAACTTGCAATTTAATTAACTGGTTTGGTAGCGATAAAACATTGTGATGCATTTAACATTTCAGTATCTAAAGATCAAGTAATTTACGTGGATCAATCATCTTAGAAAAGGAAATTACTGGAAAGAATGGGATTTTGTCTCCCAGACAATTTCACTATAAGCTATGATATGTTAATTGATTTCTTGGTTTTAATAATTTAGAAAAATAACATTTTATCAGTCATGGAACCAAAACTCCAACATCCTTGTATTTTGAAATGTCTCATAAGAATACAGTGAACATAAAGCAAGACACGTTGTACACACAATAAATATGTTTCTTCTCTTTTCTACTCATCTCCAACTCATTGTGGTGACTGTATATTTTGTTTGTTTGTTTATCATTCAACCTCATCAAACCTATAATCCCCATTCTCTGAGCTTGGAATCCGTTCCACTTAGCAAGTTGCCATGCCTGGTAACAAATGTGCCCAGTTAACAACACTGTATGACACTTGTTTCCATGGGCTATTGTTTATAAACAGAGGAAACCTCAAGGACCAAGTGGCCATCACTATTACAGGTATATAGTGATGGATTTTAAGAAGTCTCCTTTCTAATATCCAAAGGCAGAGGGAAGGTAATATAAAAAGGCATGTGTAAGAAATACCAAGATTTGATGAAGGAAATAGTTCAAGTAATGCTATGTTCATATATGAAGTTATCAATACCAATCTCAATAGTATGTGCAGGAAAGCAGAGGAAGTAGGGTGAGATCTGGAGAGACAGAGACCAAGTGCTGTGTGCATGTATGCTTCTATCACTCTGAACCTTATTATGTTGTATAATAGCAATTCATTAATAAAAATATATTAAAAAAATAAATGCACTGTACTTAGAAGCATGTGATTTTTAGCAAATCTTCTGTTCCTATTACCATTTCTACATTTTTAAATAGCTATAATTTTTAGAACTGGTAGGAAAAATCCTGGTAGGAAATATTTTTTGTTTTTCATATTCAAATAGAAATGGTGTTTTTTCCTCCATAGAATATAACTATTCATTATCTTTGCAGCATTGTGCTCATTTTACAGAAGGTATAATGGTTTGGATTTAGAATGTCCCCCTAGGCCTCATGGAAACAACTTAGCAATGTTGGAAGCAGGGCTTGGTTGCTAAGGAGGGCTCCCTGGGGGTGTGGCCTTGGGGATTATATATTGGTTCCTTCTCCCCCTGCGTTTTCTCTCTCTCTCTCTCTCTCTTTCTCTCTCTCTCTCTCTCTCTCTCTCTCTCTTGCTTCTGGTCCCCATGAAGTGAGGAACAAAAGGAACAAAGCTTTGTGCTCTCCCTCTCTTCGCTTCCCGCCACCATGCTCTGAAATCCATGGTCCCCGGCCTCACGTGGACTGAACCCAAAAACCTCCAAGGAAACCATAAGCAAATAGATCTTCCTTCCTCTAAGTTGTATGGTCAGTTCTTTGGATTATAGCAGTAAGAACGCTGACTATGACAGAAGGAGAAAGGAAAACATTAAAGACAATACTTAGGTCAGGTTCGGGTGTGACATTACTTAGTGCAATTCACTTTCATAATTCCCTAGTTTATGAAATAAGTCTTTGGGACAAAGCTTTTTGATGTAGCGTATATCATATCATACAGTCTTGACAGGAAAGGAAACATATCTAAATTAAATCATTGCCACAGCCAAATCTAGTAGAAATGCTCTGTCAGCAATGGCAAAATGTTTGTATTTAAGTTATAAAATCACAGAATTTTGAGCTAACAGGAACCACAGAGATAATGTAATCTACCTCATTTCTTGAATGAGGAAACCAATTGCCAAAGAAAAGATGCAAATTATCCAAGATGACACAGTCAATCCATGTCTGGTTTGGGACAACAGCCACGTCTTCTTACTCCAGGTTCATTGCTTATTCACCTCCCTTTCTGTCATTTATATTCCTAAGGACCTTTAGAATTAAAAGCAAATTTAGACTCCGAAAGATCCTAACAGACCTTTTTATCCCATCATGAATCTATGTGCCATCTCCTCAATGTAACATTTTCTTTCGTACTTTGTACTTGTCCATGCCATTGCCTGGAAGTATCCACTCTTCCTTCTCCACCTGAAAAGTCCCCTTCACAACCTCCTCACGTGATATTTTTTTACATGAAGCCTTCACCAACTCCTATGAGTCAACCTCTTGTTCTCCTCTCTGTAACAGTTCACGGTATAGTAGATGGCTTGTGTGCCCATTTCCCCACTAGATCATGAGCAAATTTAAGAACCATGCCTACATTAGACTAACCAAGATTTCCCTGGTTGTAAATAAAGGAAATATATTTGAACTAACATCAGTGAAAGGGGTTTTAAGAATCTACCAGGTATGATGTGCACGTATGTTTTTATCACACTGAACTTCAATATGACGTATAATTATAATGTGCCAATAAAAGTATATGAAAAATAAATAAATAATAAAGAATCTTGGATTGTCTCCCACAATATGGGGCAGGAAGGCAGCCAAATCTCAGTAATGGATTGAGTGTAGGACTTGAGCAAGACAAGGAACCTAGGAAGATCACTCTTTTTTTTTTTTCCTCTTGTTCCTGCCTCTTTCCCTGTATCTACTTTACTCTTTGCTATTATAACAGAGTGTCTATCTCTACTTCCCAGGGCACAGGGTTGAAAATGCACAGCACTGATAGCTCTCCCGCTGATGTTATCTCTACTTAGGACTACACCAGATAGTATTGAAATTTCTTTTTTTTTGTTTTATAAATTGTATTTTTTGTACTTTTATTGGTGCATTATAGTCTTATAGTCTCATATCATAATGTAGTTCATAGTGATAGTGATATACATGCACATAGCAGTTGGTGGGCTTTCCCCTGGCTCCCTCCTCACTCTCCCCCCCTACTTCCCCATACATGATATTGAGATTGGCATTGGTATTCTCACATATGTACATAGTGTTAATGGAAGTGTTTCCTTCATCAATTCTCCCTCTCCCCCCCCAGACCACCTCCCTCACTTTACTAGGGCTTCTCCTCCATTGTATAAAGTCCCTCTTGTATTCTGATTACTCCCTAGCTTCCACATATGAGAGAAAACATATGACCCTTCACTTTCTATGACTGGCTAATTTCACATAATATTCTCCAGATACATCCATTTTCCTGAAAATGACATAATTTGGTTCTTCTTTATTGCTGAGTAGAATTGCATTGTGTGTACATCCCATAATTTTTTAATCTATTCATCTGTTGATGGACACCTAGGTTGGTTTCATAATTTGGCTATTGTGAATTATGCTGCTATAAACATGGATATGCATATATTACTATAAGATTCTGATTTCAGTCCCTTTGGAAAGATACCCAGTAGTGGTATAGTTGGATAAATATGATGGATCCATTCCCAGTTTTCTGAGGAATCTCCACACTGATCTCCATAGTGGCTGCACTAATTTGCAGTCCCACCAACAGTGTAGAAGAGTTCCTATTTCCCCACATCCTCGCCAGCATTTATGGTTGTTTGACTTCTTGATGGTTGCCATAGAATTGGAATTTCTTAATGTCAAGTACAATTCCCAGGAGCACTTGGCCCAGCCTGGGCAGATGCTCATTCCTCTACCAGTCCACTTTGACCAAGGGACACAATCATAAAAGCATGGCTGATGTCACTCTCTCTGGGGGTGGAAGAGGAAGAAGTCTCCAAGAAGGAAAGCAGAGTAGTGACTGGGAAGACTAAGCTGGGTTACCATGATGGGGTCAAATTTATCATGTATTACTCTCTCCCCTTAACTAACACACATTACCAACACATGGATGACTTTAGTGCTTAGGACCATGCTAAACCATACATTTTGAATGAATTGCTTCAACATATTTTATATAAAGTCATGCTTTTACACAAGTAAACTGAGAACCACAGGGAATAAGTGACGCTCTCAAGGCCACATGAATAGTTAGTATCAGAGGAGAATCCAGATCTCCAGAATGTTAGTCTTAGGCTTTTATATAAAAGTTTATTAAGTACTGATTTTGTACCAGGTAATTTGACAAGTGCTTTACCAACATTATTTCAATTAATCCTTATAAAAACACTGTGGTGAGTACTATTCTTATGCAAAAAAAGTCTGAAATTAAATAACTGAGATGGATCAGTGCCAGGATTCAATGCCAGGACAGCTTTGCTAGAAAGTTCTAAGTCAGCACTGCCCAATAAAATAAAATGTGAGCTACATATATGATTTTTATATTTTCTTTTACTCACATTTTAAAAAGTAAAAAAGACATTACATGAAATTTACATTTTAATGATACATTTTATTTAACCCAATATGTCTAAAGTATCATCATTTCAACATGCATTCAATATAAAACTTATTATAGCACACTCTTTTTTTTTAGCTAAGTTTCTGCTTATAGCACAACTCAATTAAAACAAGCAATACTTTGAGTACTCAGTAGCCCCATCTGGCTAGTAGCTATCATGTTGGACAGTATAGCTCTAAATGATTACATTCAGATGCCCATCAAAACTAGTCTAAAACTCATATTGTTTTAGGTAACATTAGAACAAATTATCAATCAGACATTATTATTTCTAGCCTCTCCTGGATATCACAGCCAATATTGTGCAGCCTGGTCCAAGGAAGATCATCCTAACTTGTGATTTCTTGCCTTCACCCCAATAAACTACTTTCAATACTACAATAGGCACAATGGAAAGTCACCGAAAATAAGCTCCAACCTGGGACTCAGACAGGAAGGCACATCCCAAGAGAAGCTGCCATGAAGGATGAGCTACACTTTGTTCCCTATCAAAGGAATCAATCGAATACCAGTTACTTAAGAAACTCAAAAACACAGGTAGTTCAACACACCTTATTTTTTATTCTGCTCTCAAAGTACCCCCATTCACCAGTCATGGGTGGTAGATGTATTTTGATTGAGATGGATTTCCAAGTTTGGGTGTAGACTATTAGCAAGAATGTTTTAACCCATTTAGATGAAGGGGAAGGGGCCAGCATTAAGCATGTGTTGAGCATGCATCTCTGCCTCATTGCTCAAACAGTGGGCAGCAATTAACATCACCAGCTGATGATGCTAGACCTCTTTTCAACACCATTTTTAGCACTGCAAAACATCTATACGTAATGAGAAGAAATAAGACAACTATTGAGAATCCCACTAATGTATAAGAATCTATAAGGTGAAAAGTAGGGAAAGATGATTATGTGATCCACATCTGTAAGCAATGAAAAATAACCAGTTAATAAATTCCATGAAGCTCTGCATTATCCAATTGCTATGAATTTCTAAAACATGTAATTTATTCATATAAATCTGAGTACTTTGTTTTATTGATGAGCACATTTAAAGAGATTGGAAACTGTTCTAAAATTTAAACATTTAAGAATTAACTACCATATCCATTATTGATCTATCTACCTTTTTGAAACATAGTATTTTCATAAGCTCTTCTACATATTCCTATAATATAATAGAGTTCAGAACCACCTACACTTAACTATGTTAATAAGAAATAAGATGTATTGAAATGAATACATTTGCATCACACTCGTTTCTGATGTCCATAATCTATTTTCTTCTATGTAGAGTAGTGCTCATTTGCAAATTCAACATATTAATCATAAAGACATTTGTTTTTCCGATTTGTTAATTTTTTGTCATATGCTTTTGTCACT
The DNA here is from genome assembly GCA_004027185.1 of Glis glis. Lineage (NCBI taxonomy): Eukaryota > Metazoa > Chordata > Mammalia > Rodentia > Gliridae > Glis > Glis glis. The sequence goes on along the minus strand of PVJS01003008.1, from coordinate 47,798 downwards.
GACCACATTATAGAACAAATGAGAAGAATTTAAAACAATAGAGACAGGACCTGCCTTGAAGAAATATATAATTTAAATTCTTTCTTGAGGGAGACAACACAACCAAGATAAATTACTGCATGACTCCACTAATTGCCAAGGTAAATAAAAGAGAAGCAAACAGAACAGAAAGAATCGTGCTAATTGATTGAAGAAAGGAGATGGTAAACCTGAGAGAGCTAGCTGGGAGAGTTCTAAGCCCCAGTAAAGGTTAGGAAATAAATTTGAAATAAAGAAACTTTTTAATAAATTTGGGGTGAAATTAAAAGGAAAACCATTGATGACATGAAAAGAAGATTGTATTTCAAAGAGATACCTGCACTCCTGTGTTTACTGAAGCACCATTCACAATTGCCAAGAGATGGAATCAACTCAATTGTCTGTCTGTCCATTGATATGTGAGTGGGTAAACAAAATGTAGTGTATATACACAATGGAATACCATGTAGTCATAAAAAACTACAAAATGTTGTAATTTGAAGCAGCATCAGATGGACTTTGAGACTATAATGTTAATGAAATAAGCCAGGCACAGAAAAACTTGATCCATTCATATGTGAAGTCTAAAAAAAAACAAGTTCAAAGAAGTAGAGGGCAGAATGGTGGTTTCTAGCAGGTGGCCCGGAGAGAGGAGAGATTGGTCAATGGGTACAAAAATCACGGCCAGGTAGAAAGAATAAATTCTGGTGTTCTATTACATAGAAGGATGATTATGTTCAATGATATATGATTCAAAATAACTGTAAATGTTATCACAAGGAAGTGATAAATGTTTGAGATGGTGGATCAGCTAAATATCTTTAGTTAATGAATATACAAGCCGGGCATGGTGGCGCACGTTTGTAATACCAGTACTTGGGAGGCGGAGACCAGAGGATCTGGGTTCGCGGCCAGCCTCAGCTACTTAGTGAGGCCCTCCGCAACTTCGTGAGACCCGGTTTCAAAATAAAGTATAAAAAATAGGGCCGGGGGTGTAGCTCGGAGGTAAAACCCCCCTGGGTTCAATCCCCGGTACCGCAAAAAAAAAATGAATATACAATATATATATGTACTGAGTCATCACACTGTATCCCATACAGATGTACAATTATTATGTCAATAAAACAAAATTTTAAAAGAATTTAAATTACAAGACAAAGAATTAAATTTTAGGTGCAGATTGAAAGGAATGAGAATCTTCAAAACAACCTGAAGATACCTGAGACATAGTAACCCTCTAATAAATGTTTCTCCCTTTCTTTTTTTGTGGTATTGAGTATTAAACCCAGGGACATTCTACCTCCAAACTATACCCCCAGCCCTTTTTATTTTTATCTATTTTTTTTTGTTTTTTTAGTTTGAAACATCATCTCACTAAGTTGCTGAGGGTCTCCCTAAATTGTTGAGGCTAGCCTCAAACCTGCAATCCTCCTGTCTCAGCCTCCCAAATGCTGGGGATTACGAGTGTACACCACTGTACTTGGCTTAAATGTTTCTCATTATTACAATAGATGTGGGAAGTGGTGAGGATAATTCACAAACAGGCAATAAATAATATCAACATACTGACATAATGGCTGGAATGATGCTGGAGTTATATTGACTATAATGTTTTAGAGTGAAAATTGGCTAGAGTCTAGGAAAATAAGTAGACGGTTAGAAAAGTAGACGTGTAAAAACCTGATTGAGGCAAGGCAAAAAGAAAAGTGCAAAAATAGAGCAATGTTTGGGAGAAACAATTGCCTAATTGTGAAAAGTTACTGCAGGGTATGGTGACTTAATTAAAGAAAATGATGGTGTCACTCATCCCTGTTGTTTATGGGGCTCAGTGCAGGCTAGCATACAAATGGTCTGCTTCCTCACTGTGAGCAAATCATAGCATTTCCTGTGTTCAGCCTTTTGTTGGAAGCAGGTAAGAGGTGGCAAGGAGGAATGAGGGAGAGAAGCGGGGGGGGGGGGACAGAAAGAGAAAGAGAGAGAGAATTCTTCTGGCCTACTCTAATGTTGCTATACTAAAAAAAAAAAATCTACTGATATGTTTTAGTTTTTAAAAGGACAAAATTATATAATCCCAAAATGACATTATCATTTCTATTGTTTTTAATGCAAATCTCATACCATATTGCTAGCCCGTTTCCATTTCTTCTGCGTTCACAGAATTCTCAGTCTCTAAAGTCTATGGTCTAATTCAGCATGTGTTACTTTTTTTTTTTTTTTCAAAAGAAGGAACCAGGATAGATCTTCTCAGTAGATATGCTTACTCGGCATTTTGTACCAAATATGCATTTTATAAATTTCATCCTTAGAGGTAAGGGACAAACTAAAAATTCCTTCTGTGTTTAATTATAGGGATTTATATTTTACCCAAGTATTGCTTTACTTTTCTGAGCCATTTGTGTACTAAAGCTACTTAAGAATACTTTACCTCTTTTTTTCTTTTCTTTCGGTACTGGGTATTGAACCCAGAGACATGCTACTTCCAAGCTATAGCCCTGGCCCTTTTCATTTTTTATACTGAAACAGGGTCCCCCTAAGTTGCTGAATTTGGCCTCCTATCTCATCTTCCCAAGTACTGGGATTACAGGCAGTAATTACCACTATGCCCAGATGACTTCGACATTTTTTTATGTCTATACTTTCATTTCCAGTTGTGAACTACCCCAAAATCTAGTGACTTAAAATGAAAAGGAATTATTTGTTTAATTCACAAATCTACAATTCAGGCAGCAGGGTATATGGGGAAGAAGATTGGGCTTTGCTCCACACAGTCGGTCAGCTAAGGTGCTCAATCAGGGGCTGTAGGGTCTAACTCCAGGATGGCTCACTCACTTGACTGGTGAATTAATGTTGGCTCTACTGAGGGCTGGGGCCAGGGAGTCATAGTCCTTCTTCTCATGGGTCTTGCCATGTAACCCTCTCCACAATTTGCTTGAACTTCCTCATAGTATGGTGTCTGGTTTCCAAGAGTGAGACAGACACATGTATCACATTTCATGGCCCAAGCTTGTCAGTCACAGAGCATCCCTTCTTCCATGGTCACAAGATTCAAGATTCTTCCCAGATTCAAAGGAGGAATCACAGAATCCTACCTCTTAATGAGAGGACTATCAAAGTCACAGGGTAGGAGTTATGTGGGATGGGAGATACTGTTGTGGATATTTTTGGAAAATACAACTGCTGCATGTTCAACATCTATCCAATTCTAAGTGAATAAAAGCTTCCGGTTCACCATTCTCCCTGTGTCCCTACCCAAATTGCATTACTCTCCAAATTCATCTCTGGAATTGCTGGCTCTTTAGAGATAACCAAGAGGAAAGGGCTAGAGAACAGAAAGCCACCTACACCTACTAGAGATATTAGTTAGCCCTGGAGTTGAATGCCATGCACTTCCAAGATATCACATGATATATCTGCTACAAATCAATATGCTTCCCCTTGATTTGCTATGCATGACCATGAATCACAGCCCTACATCCCTTCCACCATGTGCAACTTTGGGAGTAAATGTAGAGATAAGCAAGGGACATGCAACATGGAGAAGCAGCTTGAACTTGGACAGTACACACCACCGGGGAGCAGGCAACAGTGTGTTTTCTACTGGCCAGCAGTTGTGAGAGTTGCCCTAAGGGATTGTGTATTCCAATGAATAGACCAAAGAAACCACTTGAGCTTGGTAGAGTCCTGGTTCAGATATAAGGGGCCATATGCATGGTGGACATATATGTACTCTCAGATAGATTAAGGTTCTAATAAAACTCTATTACTGAACCGTGTGTTCTTAGGCAAGTCACCTGATCCTTTGAACCTCAGTTCTCTTTTCTGTTAAGCAGGAGTTAAAACAGCTATTTCACAGAGTTTGGCAAGGACCAAATAAGATAACACAAGAAAAGCCCTTAGATCTAGTACTTGGCAGTCCCTAAATGAAGAAGTCTGTTTCTCTTTTCTCTGCTTCTGGCTTATGTATTTCAGAGCACTTAATTTTCCTGAATCTCAATTACCCCCTCAGTTGAAGCTGACCTCCATATCGTAAACCAGCAAGTGGATAGCAATGCCAAGGATGACATAAATGTATTACAATGTGAAGTATATATTTTTACTTAATATGTATTTATTCTTTTTATACTTTTATTGGTTCATTGTAATTATACAGCATACTGAGGTTCAAAGTCACACAAATAAACATGCACACATATTGGTCTTGCTGTGTTTCTCTCTGGTCCCACCCCCCTACACACCCTTCCTGGTGCATAATAGTGGGATTGGTAGTGATGCCTTCATACATGGGCATAGCATAATTTGAACTGTTTCTTTTATCAGTTCTTCCTTTTCCTCTCCCCCACCTCTCTCCCCTATCCCCTTCCAATATTCTACTGGTCACTCTCCTCAATGATCTAAAGTCCCTTTTGTTTCCTATTTTTTGTCAGGCATGCTATCTTTGTGCCCAAAACAACCCCCAGGCACCAGGCCTTCTGCCCTGTTTCCTAATTTCTCTCTAGTTTCCAGATATGAGAGAAAACATATGATTTTTTGCTTTCTGAGACTAGCTAATCTTGCTTAGCATAATATTCTCTAGTTCTATCCATTTTCCTGCAAACAACATAATTTTGTTGTTCTTTATGGATGAGTAAAATTCCATTGTGTGTATATACCACATTTTAATTATCCATCATCTATGATAAACAGCTAGGTTGGTTCCATGATTTGGCTATTGTGAATTGTGCTGCTATAAACATGGATATGCATGTATCATTATAGTGTTCTGACTTTAATTCTTTTGGAAAGATACCAAGGAGTCGTATAGCTAGTTCATATGGTGGTTCCATTCCTAGTCTTTTGAGGAACCTCCATACTGATCTCCATAGTGGTTGTAATAATTTGCAGTCCCACCAGTAGTGTGCAAGAGTTCCTATTTCCCCACATCCTCTCTAGCATTTATTATTGTTTGTATTCTTGATGATTACCATTCGAACTGGAGTTAAGTAGAAGCTCAGTATAGTTTCATTTGCATTTCCCTGATTGCTGATGATGTTGATCATTTTCTCAATATTTATTGGCCATTGGTATTTTTTCCTTGCGAAGTGTCTATTCAGTTCGATTGCCCATTTTTTATTGGTTATTAGTACTTTTGTTATTAAGTTTTTGAGTTCTTTATATAGTCTAGATATTAGTTGTGTGTCAGAGGAATAGATAGCAAGGATTTTCTCTCATTCTGTAGGCTCTCTCTTCAGACTCTCTATGGTTTCCTTTGCTGCACAGATGTTTCTCGATCTTATGGCATCCCATTTATTGATTCTCAGTTGTATTTCCTGAGCTTTAGGATTCTTATTGAGGAAATCTCTGCTAATTCCTATATATTGGACAGTTCATCCTATGCCCTTTTCTAGTAATTGAAAAATTTCTGAAAAGCTGGGTGTGGTGGTGCACACTTGTAATCCTAGTACTTGGGAGGCTGAGGACAGGAGGATCGCAGGTTTGTGGCCAGTCTCAGCTACTTAGTGAGGCCCTCTGCAACTTAGTGAGACCCTGTTTCAAAATAAAGAAGAAAAATGGGGCTGGGGGTGTAGCTCGGAGGTAGAATGCCCCTGGGTTCAATCCCCAGTACCAAAAAAAATCTGGTCTAATTTCTAGGTCTTTGATCCACTTTGAACCAACTTTTGTGTAGGGTGAGAGATTGAGGTCTAATTTCATTTTTCTACATATGGTTATCCAATTTCCCCACACCACTCTTTGAAAAGGCTCTTTTTTTCAATGTATGTTTTTGGCTCCTTTGTCGAAAATCAACTGGCTATAAGTGTGCAGATTTATTTTTATATTCTCTATTCTATTCCATTGGTCTGTCTGTTTTTGTGCCAATATCATGCTGTTTTTGTTACTATAGCTCTATAGCATAATTTGAAGTCAGGTGTTGTGATGCATCCAGGGTGGTTTTTATCATTCAGAATTGCTTTGGCTATTCTGTGTCTTTTATTTTTCCATGAGTTTTAGGACTGTTTTTTCTAGCTCCGTAAATAATGACATCGATACTTTGGTAGGGATTGCATTGAATCAGTAGATTATTTTTGTAGTGCTGCCATTTTTGATATTTATAATGTCAAGTATATTAAGTACTCTTCAAATATAAAGGATGCTCAAGTACAGTGAAACTCCATCATCATGTTTTCTAAAAGAAAATATTAAAAGAAGTTATTGCATATATAAAAATGAGCACTCACAAAAGGAAAAGACCTCATAGCATTTTCACCAAAAAGCATAATTTTCACTTAGTGAAATAATTTTGTATATATGTGGTATATATACAATTTAGTTTGGGAAGAATAGTGAGGAATAAGGCACTCTGGGGTGAGGGGAATCTAAAACTGCTCCATTTGCCTAAAAGCCTATGGTGAACTTAATTGAACACAACAATGAATTCACCAAGGAAATACCCAGTAAGTTTCCCAAATGTACCATTTTTTCTTTGGGCTTCTCCTACTGGTCTTTTTCTGTGTCATTGCATCAGTGCCCTTTTATGATGAAACCAGCAACTTCTAGAAGAATTCTGGCAACTTTCACACATGCTTCATGCGGTAATCACAATTCAAGAAGAGTGGCAAGTTTATATTTGCCAAAACAGCCTGGGGATAGTTGCTGGCCTGAGTTTAAAGCCATAGCAAATAATAGAAGCTAATTTTAGCTTTAGATGATAGCTCACTGAATCCAGACTCTCTTTGACCAGAATGCCAGTTCAAGCCACATCCTTAGTATTTAGCGCTCTGAGAAGAATCCCTTGGTATGACTGGATTGCAAACTATTGACTATCTTTTATTCTATGGTCATGATGCATTCTTAAATCCACCTCAACATGGACAAGCTTTCTGTGGCTTTGAGGACTAGAGATTTGTGGTTTGGGGGTCTTCTAGAACATTCTATTTTAGTAATATTTTCTACGTGAGTCCGTTTAAATTGGCGGCTGGCCCAAAAGGCCATTACCAGCCTTATCAGAATCAATTAGTATTCTCTTAGAAAATTAAGTCCAGCTGAATAGAAAGGAGCAAGTCAAAGTAATCTGAAAAGAGACTTAGTTTCCTTATCTAGGAAATGTCTTCCTATTTCATAAGATTGATATATTGATCAGATGAGGAAATATTTTTGAAAATACTTTATAAACTCTATAAAGACAAGGAGGTAGGAAGTGAGTCAAACTCATTATACTGAAAAACTCTGGGAAGTCAACACAGAGCCCAAGGATAGGAATGCTGAAGAGAAACCCTCACAGAACAGATTTCAATCAGGAGAAATGATAGGGAAGCAGACTGGGTTCATAAACTTGGGCCCTGAGCAAGACGGCTGACTAAAGGTGCCTGGGATGCTTTCCTCCACAAAAGAGGACAAAAACAAATAGAAAACAAAGGAATTTCACTGGAGTATTTGAGGCAGAACGCCAGAACGTGACAAAGGTGTTCCAGAGCACAGAGATACATGATGACCTTGTAAAGATGGCAGAAGCAAATAGCATCTACCATCCTCTCTCCTGAGGACAGTCTTGAACCAAGAGGGACTTCACTTGGTGAGAAAAGGGTCAACTAGCTACCAATTACCCTAATCTGATCATTACACATAATCTACATATACAGAAATGTCATATTGTACCAGAAAAATATATACAATTGCCATGTGTCAATTGCAAATTAAAATATGTTTTAAAAGAGAAATCTGGCCCTTTCAGGTCATCTGTGGCTATCTCAGGTCTGGAACACAAGAGGTGAGGGCCACTGTGGAAGTACCAGGATCTAGGTGTGAGGGTTGAAGCAGAGAGGTTTAAAAGATTCAGGTTGGTTTCTAGCACAAGCAACCTGGAAAATATTAATTGAATATTTGCAGAATTTATTTTGTTACGGTCTAGTCTGCCTTCTTTACGCAAGTAAAATTAAAAAAAAATCTTTAACTTTCAGTATAAGAATGAAATTTTCCAGGGAAACATAATCCTAAAGAAAGCAGTATAATTTGTTAATATGACCTAAAAGCCCCACAAAGTTCCACTTCCACTGTTTTTAGCATCCCCTAGATGTTCTACATTCCTAACAGGCACCTGACAACCCAAACTAGGGTTCCCTGGGAAGTAATGCTGCCCAAGTTCCTAATATACCCACCTCAGGAAAATAGTGTTTCTTAACATGTGTAGTTCTTCTTCATCCCAACTGGGATGTAACCAAACCAAAGGAATGTTTACTTCCTTTGGACATCTAGTCGAAGTTGTTGGCCCTTTTCTCTTGGAGTATAACAATAATGGTTAATAATGACTGACATGTTATTTCTCCTATAGTACAATTTTACTATGGGGGATTTTTAATGCTGTCAATCAAAACAATGGTACAACTCATGAATTGATGCTTTGTCTGTGTTTCTAGACATCCTCCTAAGCACCCTACCAAGGTGGATACCACCCGTGGCTTCTCACAAGGTGACACACAGGAAGAGTTAAGTAGATGGGTGAGCTCTGGTTAGGAGTGCTTGGTGGTGATGATGATAGATGATGATAAAGATAAAGACAGGAATCATTCATTTGAAAAAAACAAGATAGATGCAAAATACTTTGGGAGAAAATGATATATAATTCAGCAGCTTTTATAGTTTTCCTAAACAATGCAGTTAATGGTCCGAGATGGTCCATACAATTACCATAATACTAATTTATTTGACAAATATTTTATTGAGAGTTTACCAGATGCTGGTCACAGTGTGAGGTCTGGAATATGCAGTGAACAAGAAGACACAAATCTAAGCACTCAAATAAATAGTTTAAAATGTGATGACTGTTCAGAAGAAAGATACAGGATATTAGGTGAGATAATAACAGGGACATGGGAGTTGTACTGGGAGTTAAGAAGGGACTCTCTGGTTGTGTCCTGAAGAATGAACAGGAATTAGGTGAAAAGAGGAACATAAGAATTTTCTGGTGCTGAGATCCAGAAAAGCCTGGTTTTGTCAGGAAGCTAACAAGAAGCCCAGTGTGGGTATAGCCCAGAGAGCCAGGGGAAGGGGGGTGGGAAGAGAGTGAGCAGACCTGGTTTCTAGTGGGTAAGTAAAGAATTTTGTGTCCGTATAAGTACAACAGAAAACCCTGGGCAAGCCAGGCATGGTGGTGCATGCCTGTAATCCCAGTACTTGGGAGGCTGAGACAGGAGGATCACAAGTTCAAGGCCAACCTCAGCAACTTAGCAAGACCCTGTTTCCAAATAGAAAATTAAAAGGAGTGGGGAGCAGGGTTGTAGCTCAGAGGTAGAATGCTCCTGAGTTCTATTCCCAAGACCACAATCAAAACAAAACAAAACAAACCACCAAAAAACACCTGGGTGGTGGAGGTTGGGCAGAGTTCTTTAATTAGGGGAATGACATGGTAGATATTGTAGAATCATGTCAGGGGCAGAGGAATTCAAATAGGCAGGCAAGAGAGAGAGGGACCTTGCACTATAATGGTAGCAAAAAGTAAAGAAGATATTTAAGATATACTTTGTAAGAAAATTCTAAAAACTTATAATATGGTTGATTGAGACAAGTGTTCAGTGGGACCAAAAGGGTATCAGGAATCCTGTTCACATTTCTGACAAAAGCACTCTGGCAAAAGGAGCTACAACTCTGGTTTGAATTTATCCTCTAAAGTTCATGTGTTGGAAACTTCATTCTCAATGTAACAGTGATGGGAAGTAGGGCCTAATACGAGGTGATTAGGCCATGAGGGTTCTGTCCTCGTGAAGGGATTCATGTCATTTTTGCAGGAGTAGGTTAGTTATCACTCTTTGATTCTCATGCTCTCTTGCCCTCCCACCTATGGGATGATGCAACATAAAGCCCTCACCAAAGCCAGTGCCAGGCTCTCTGATTTCCCAGCTTCCAGAACTATGATCCAAGTAAGTTTCTATACATTATAAATTACCCAGTCTCAGGTTTCTGTTACAGCAGCAGAAAACAAACTAAGACAGGTACCATCCATGAAGATGAGTAGGCTCTCATAAATTGACGGGATTTCAACAGGCAGTGTGGATCGATAGAAGCTTCACTTCCTAATATCCAATAAGATTGCATTGCCAATGGCCATTATCATTTTAGTGTGCGTGTCTATGTGTGACTGTGTTTGTGCTTTGTGGAGGGGAGGACATGGCTTAAAAAGGAAAATTGCAAACAAGTAGGTACCTAAAATAATGAAAAATGATCACTGACTAGTATAGATGCTGCTGGGGAGTCTTTCTGATGCAAATATATACCTAAGTTAGCTCTGCTTTCACCTCAGGAATAGAAAAAGGGAAAAAAAGAAAAGCAAGGTTTAGAAAAGAAACACTGCCACCACAAGCTACAGATTCCATTGTTTCTAGAGAAAAATTCATTTACATCAAATATCTGAAGCTGTCAGTGCACACAAAGACTTTGAAAGCATTTGTTTGGAGCTAATACTGTACTTTCTATTTATATTCTAATAACTCGTCCACCCCCTTATGATTCTTTGTGAACTTGCTCAAGTTTTGGCTCTACTATACTTTTATTTTTTTTTCCCCTGAGACATACTTGTAATCTTTACAGACTTGTTCCGAGAGCAAAGAAACAGATCATTAAAGAAAGAATGGACTGCCATGTGACGAGGTGCCTGCTGCTCTCTTAGTGGGGAATCTGTTCCATACTCACAGAAAACTGGAAAGGCTGAACGCCATGGGAGTGAGGGACCAGATTGGACCTGGTAAAGGTCAGAGAACACCTGTTCTTCCCACACCCTTCGAAGCAGATGAATCCCAAAACTAGATGAAGCCTTGTATCTCCAATTTTCTAATTGTTTTCAATGAGAACAATCTTTTTGCGATCGGTGTTTAGAGTGATAAATGGTCTATAAAAAATCAAGTCTAATCCAGACGGTGGGCACAAAGCTATCAGAAAATACATAGTGATAAAATAACAAATCTTTAGCAAATATATGGCTGATGAGCACCCAATCTGAATGACATAAATTTTCTGACAGTCATTGGCCTCTTGAAGTGTGCATGAAGAAAACACACAGAGTCATTAGGGAATCTCCATATCTTATAGGAAAAGAACCTATATCAAAGGTATATCAAGAGCTTCAGGACTGGTAAAATAGAAGGGATATAAGAAAATACAGAAAACTGCTCGTGTTTACAAAAAATACAGGAAGATGAACCAGAAGCTGAGGAGACAGGTTCTCTCCAGGAAGTAGATGGGAAAGTACAAGTAAGAAGGGGAATTAAGAATGAGGAAGGGGGAGAGGGAGTGACTCTTCCCTGGATGCACTGTTTTATACAACTTTGTCTTTTGGAACCATAATACTATTTCACATTCCAAAAAGATAAATAATTAAAGTTACTCAGATTGTGAGGATGCCCCAAAAGGAAATACAAACTATAGCAAATAAAACAAATATAAATGTATTTCAAACTTAAGCTGTAACCACACTGAAGGAGCAAGGCAGATAAAACTAACCTATGTAACTGAGGAAGACAGTATTATATCTGGGTACTCTAAGCTAAAGACAAAGTGATCTGTATACAACACTATGCTTGAATTATTGAGTGTGCTTTTTACAGGAACCTGCGATGCTCTTGTCTCAACCGCCCAAGTACTGGGATTACAGGTGTCTGCCACCATACCTGGTGTGTTAGCACTTCCAAAACTACCTTACATGTATACTAAAAATAAACAAATACATATTTTGTACAAAGCTAGATTTTGTCCCAAGCAGAGAAAGAAGTTATAAATAAAGAAAAGGGAAAATAAGAACAAACTCTATGACATTGGATTTAAATTACAAATATCAATATGATGTTATGGTTTCTATTTTATGTACACAGATATATAAATAAGTAGATCTGTGTGCTTGCATGGGTGTGTATGCGTGTGCGTGTGTGCACGCATGTGCGCTGTGTCTCAGGGGACATAGATTTCCTAGTTATATTCCCTAAGAGAACCTAGAAACAATGATACCCCATTGCCAATAGCATTCCCAACGCACAAATCTTGGTTTCTAAACACCTTTCTTCAATAAAGAGAACCTAGTCTCCTCAAAAGTAATGATTCCTGGGCTGAACATAGAAAATACAAAATTATCCCGGAACAGTTCTTGATGATAGAAAGTAAAGAACTGATCAAAAATGAATGTAGGCATGTGGAAGGGACACAGTTGCCAACCTGAAGGAAATCCCAATAGCCAAAGCTGGATCAATTTAAGTAAAAACTTGATAATAACACTAGATTATTAAAAATGATCAAAATAATTATCTAGGGCCGGGTGTGGTGGTGCACGCTTGTAATCCCAGTACTTGGGAGGCAGAGACCAGAGGATCCAGGTTCGCAGCCAGCCTCAGCTACTTAGTGAGGCCCTCTGCAACTTCGTGAGACCCGGTTTCAAAATAAAGTATAAAAAATGGGGCCGGGGGTGTAACTCGGAGGTAAAACACCCTTGGGTTCAATCCCTGGTACTGCAAAAAAAAATTATCTAAAGGTCTATACTGATATACTCAAATAAATGTATAAATAAATAAAAGGGGAGAAGATACAGGTCTTCCCAAAAGAAGAATCCCAGTTAATTCATGTGCAAGGAATGAGGGAATTACAAAATCACCATTAGGAAAACAATACAGTAATAACTGTGATAGGCCAGACCCATCAGTAGATGCTCCTATCAGTAGGCAAAAATCTGAGGAGAAACAGGACAGTCACATAATCTTGAAGTATCTCAACCAAGATATTTATCAAATCCAGCAAAAAATATAACTTTATAATAGGGAAATCCAGGAGATTCTACCTTAACCGAGAGATCAAGGTTGTATCTCTGATATGAGGCTTTGATAAGGATGGTATTTCAGGTATTTGTGTTTTGTTTTGTTCTGTGTGTAAAAACATGGAACCTAAATCTAACTATGAACTAACAGTAAACAAACTTAAAATGTGAGAAATTTTACAAAATAACTGACCAGTGCTCTTCAACTGTGTAAAAATCATGAATGGCAAAGATAGACTAAGGAACTATCACAGACTAGAGAAGTCTAAGGAGACATGTCCATAAATGCAGTGTGCAATTCTGGACTAGACCCTGAATCTGGAGAAGGACATTGGTGGTGGCACAGTTAGTAAGCTCAAATTAAGTCTCTAGTTTGATTGGTAATAATGTGCTGACACGAAGCTCCTGATTTTGATATTTGTGCTATGATTATGTAGGATGATTAGGGGAAACGGGATAAAAAGCATATAAAAATTCCTTATATTCTTCTTGTAACTTTTCTTTTCTTTTTTTTTTTTTTTTTGCGGTACTGGGGATGGAACCCAGGGGCATTCTACTTTTGAGCTACACCTCCAGCCCTATTTTTTATTCTTTATTTATTTATTTTTGCGGTACCGGGGATTGAACCCAGAGGCGTTCTACCTCCGAACTACACCCCCGGCCCTATTTTTTATACTGTATTTTGAAACCAGGTCTCACGAAGTTGCAGAGGGCCTCACTAAGTAGAGAGATAGAGAGAGACAGGGAGAGAGAGAGATAGAGAGAACTGAGGCTGGCCGCGAACCCGGATCCTCCGGTCTCCGCCTCCCAAAGTACTGGGATTACAAGCGTGCGCCACCACGCCCGGTTATTCTTTATTTTTGAAACAAGGTCTCACTAAGTTGTGGAGGCCTCATTAAGTAGCTGAGGCTGGCTGGGAACCTGCGATCCTCCTGTCTCAGCCTCCCAAGTACTGGGATTACAAACGTGCGCCACCATACCTGGCTTGGCTTGTTTTGTTTTGTTTTGTTTTGTTGTAACTTTTCTGTAAATTTAAAATTATTTCAAAAAGGGTGGAAAAAGTATCAAAATGGAAGATGTGGTTCCTAGGATTCGATGCCTGAAATGGAGAACATTAAGTATGGTAGAGGAAATAAGGACTTTACTTCTGAAGGACCCAACTAAAAACATCTGTGCTACTCAGTAAGTGAACTGTAGAAAATCACTTTTTATTTTACCAGGTGATCATTTTTAGGATAGCTTATCATTTTTACTAAATCCTTATTTGGATTTGATGTCTTAAATTCAACCCATAATTTCCTAATTTTATCTGTTGGTTTCTACTACAACAGAGAGCAGACATAGTAAGAAGCTATTTCAAGTGAGGGAAAGTGTTTTTTCCAAACAGAGTGCTAAGCTACTTCAAGGGATAAACCCTCCATCCCATGTTCCAGTAATTATTTTAATAAGCAAATAAGGAGTCTTGAACTTGCAAGAAAAATTCTTGAGAAAAAGAAGCAAGTTAGAGCTTTTCCCTCATGGACCAATGTTTCTCTCCAAGGGATCTTGGGGTCTCAGGAGACATGTTGGACAAGGAGCAATTGTGTATTTAATCAATCATATTCATTAGATTCATTCTAGATTTATTTTCTTACAAGAAGAATCCATCAGTTCTGTAGTGAGAAAGTGGTTCATTTAATGACCCTTCATTACTTATATGATATGTGCTAGAAAAAAAACTCCTTATAATATAAGAATTCTATACTTGATATTCACATATTCCCAAGGTATTAAAGAAGGATAGATAGAGGCTGGGAAAAGGAAGAGAATAAAATCTCATATGTTTTTTCTTAGATCTTTAATCTTGATATAAGAAACACAAAGGTATAGAAAGTAGCTTATAATACATTTTCCCAGCAGGTAAAGGGGGGGTGGTAGAAGAGAAGTTGGACTGTGGTCGCCACACATAATGGTGTTTCCTTGTTCTCTAAGTGGACTGCTACTCTCCAAACTTTCCTGCCATAATTGCTGATGATTAAAAGGCTTTACTAAAAAGCAAGTTTTTCATTTCATAATTGTCATAAAATCATAAAGAGATAAGACAATGTCTCTTTCATTTTCTCCCCAGTACTGAGGATCAAACTCAGGGTCTGTACTTGCTAGGCAAGTGCTCTTCTACTGAGCTGCATTGGAAGGGAGACCATTAGTGTTGAGGAAGGAAATCAGGGGGCAGGGGGTGGAGAGGAAAAGGCAAGATATTGGGGAATTAAACTAATTATAGTATGTTATATGCAAGCATGGATATGCCACAATAAAATCTGCTATTCTATATAATTAATATGCACCAATAAAAAGAGATAGGCATTTTTATTTTCCCCATTTTGCAGATGAATAAACTGGCAAAAGAGGAGCTGGCAAAGCTGGGATACACAAGTAGGGTACTTGTTGCATTAAAAAAGTCAAATAATGCCCTTATTCCTGAAAGTGCAGCCAACTAAGTTTAGAACTAGGGAGAGGGACCTGTGAGATCGCAGCCCTTGCCTTCATTATACAGATGAATAAACTAGAGAAGCTCAGCCACTTGCTTAAGACTCAAAAGTCTTGGATTCCCAGTCTGTTTTTCTAGAGTTTAAGTAGTAGAGACCACATGTGTATCTTCACTGTTTTTATATACAGAGAACCCTATGACGGCTTGGTCAGGCAGTATGCTCAGTGTCACAAAGCAAGAGGGCAGCAGGGCTGCGATTAGGAAGCCCCTCTCCGCACCCCACTGGCAGACAGCATGTTTGTATCAGGAGTTGCCTTCCTCCTCCCTATGGGATAGGAGGAGTCTGTTTTGTCCTCCCGGATACCAAGCACCCAGCATAATGATTGACACTTAGTAATGACTGTGAGCTGAACCTGAGTTAAGCAGTGAGCAATGAACACTACATGGTACATGAAGGTCACAGACGAAGCAGGAATCAGAAGCCAAGGATTTGTGAACTTCATGCCATGAAGACAAGTCACCTGCATAAATAAAACACCACGCCAGGTATTTAAGAAAGAGGAGTGAGATTCTAATTTCATTAATAAGCTGCTTATGTGGCGCTGGTACCTCCCAGCCGCTTTCACCTCCGACTTTCTATCAGCCTTTGGCTAAACTTTCTTTCTACCCTTCATAGAGCTTTTGCTCTCTTCAAAGCAAGAATGAAGGCGAATGCTAGCCGGATGAACCACACGGCCTCACAGCTTGTCATGGGTTGTTTCTTTAACAACCTTTTGACTTGCCTTTGCATTTTTACCATCATCTCTTGATAGTAGCAGGGACTTACATAAAATTCCTTTGTTCCATTGTTTGCTATTTCAAATTCCATTGTTTTGCTATTATCTTAAAAGAGGTACATAATCTCGGAAGACTCGCAATGATAATGTTTTGACACCGCAATTTAACATGGCAATGTGGTCTCAATAATCTCTCAGCGACATTGTTTTACCATTGTCTTGACATTGTCAAATGGTCTCTCCAGACTTGCATTTTGCCATCGCCTTGACATTGTAATATGGTCTCTATAGATTTGCATTGAAATTTGTTTTGTCATTGTCTTGATATCATAATGTCCTCTCCATGGACTTCTCTTCACATACATCATCCTCTCCAAACGCTTGCATATCGGCCCCATTACAAAGAGCGGTGTGCGCCGTTAACTTCCCATTCAGGGGAACTGGGGATGATCTTTCATGGTTTCCACTTAACGGTAAGTAGAACATCTCATCAATAACTATTTTCAAACTCTTTTATCTCAACTCTTCCCAAATCTCATTCCTGATGCAGGGTTTTTACCAAGAAGCAAAGTGGACAAATTCCCATTAGGTAAAAATCTACCTGCACATTTTTCATTTTTAATATTAAACTCACTCACTTTAAAAGCAGTAAAGTGGAGCAGATCATGAGGGAGTTTGCATCTCGCTAACCTATAATAGGAAACTATTTCATAGAGTTGTTCCATCCTGTACAATAACACAGTAGAGCACATTAGAAAGAGAAAATCCTAATGCTTTCTCTACTCATCAAATACCTTTGTAAATTCTGTTCCCCCTTTTAATTCCATCACTTCTAATACTGCTTCAGACATATGTCTCTCCCTGTATCATCTTTCCCCATTCTTGCATACTCTCAAAACACTAAGAGAATACCATATCCGTATTCCTCCCCTCTTCGACATAGAGGGCTCAACTGAATCCTTTTTCTTAGTCACGAAATGCGAGCACAAACAAAAGCAAGCCCACATAGCCGGGTCATGAGTTTTCCCCAGGTAAATGGAATCCTTTCATTTGAGGCCTTTGTGGAAAGGTGCAAAAAATAAGGGGGTCTCTGATAGTTGGACAAGGCAGGAATGCTGCTGGCTGAATGATCACCCAGCCCCCATCATTGGAACATAAGGAGTGAGCTCATAACACTTAGTGAATTCCAACACCATGCTAAGCACTGTGTCAAGTACTTTCTATGCAGAATCTCAACACTACATGCCCATGAACTCTGTAAGTTTCCCTTATCACTGTCCCTCTCAGGGCTTAGAGAACTTGAGTTGCTTGTTAAGGTAACACAGCTATTACATGCTAGCATTGGGATTTGAAGCCAGCTTTTTGTACACCTGACCAGAGGTTCTTAATTCAAAGAGCATTTAAAGGGGAATATCATATCTAACTTCACTAACTACTAACTGAGATATACTATTTCCTTCTATATGTAATGTAGGCAATAAAGTATAGTGGTATTAACTATTCCTGAGGCTTTAGAACCAAGAAAAAGCTCAGATATTTTCATTTCACATGACAGTTGCTACAGATATCTCAAAATAAGATCTATGTTTATTGCCATTTCAAAAATTGCAATCATTATTGTACCTGCCTCTAGAACCAGTTGCTTAATGTCTTAGAGAAGCACCCGTTATCTTATCATAATTTAGTTCCTCTAATATTTTGATTACTTTAACTGTACTTCAGTGTAATTGGTTTCCCTCTGTGAATTCCTTCCATGATTTTTGCCATGTCCACATACCACTTGTATTTTATTTACATAATGTTTTGTAAAACAATCAATACATGTTTTATTTAATAAATTTTTACAGAAATCTATTGTGCTCCTGTTATAACAACTAATTGCATTTTAAAACATTAAATAAATATGCGACTATTAAAATAGGGACAAAAAGAATCTGTCGCTCACATTTGGCATTTTTTCAAAAAGCGAAACCAGGGCATAAAACACCAGACCTGGCCCCATCCTAACAAAGACTTTCTTTCTTTCAACTTTGCTGAAAGGTCAGCCATCCCTGACTGGTCTGAAGCCTCCTTCAACCCTGTTCTCTGAGCACAAAGCTGCTTTGCACAGAGCTGGGGCAGCTCTCGCTGTAGGGATGGGCTGCAGGAAGTAGTCACACCAACCATGTTGGAGATTCTGCCCAGCCACCTGCTAGCGGTGCAGTCTCCGCTAACTCACACCATCTGCTCTCAATCCTGCTTCCTCTTCCCACCGCTCCTTCTCTTGGCTAGGAAGATAGAAGGCTTAAAACTGAGCAGAAAGATGGAAGTGATTGCAGAGAGGGGGTGTCATTGCATTGTGTCTGACAGGTAGGCTCTGTTTTGAAGAATCGAGGGTGAGAGAACATGCACCTCACTCAGAAAAATTGGATTTTTACATCTACACATTTTCCAGTGTCCTCGGCCAATGAACTTTCTTGTGTATTGTTTTCTTCTCTCGATATTAGAGTGATGTAAGTTGTACATCACTGGGTTATTATAATATTTACATGAGAATATTCATGCAGGGATAGTTTGGGATTGATTTTCATGTTGTAGAAGAAAATCTTACAGTTCTCTCTCTCTCTTCAGAACTGGGGGTTGAACCCAAGGGCAATCTATCTCTGAGCTACATCCCCAGCCCTTTTTATTTTTTATTTTGAAATAGGATCTCATTGTTAAGGGTCTCTTTAAGTTGCTAGGGCTGGTCTCAAGCCTGTGATCCTCCTATCTCGGCATCCCAAGTACTGGGATTCCAGCTATGCACTACCGCACCCTCCTACAGTTATTTATCTTACAGCTTCTGGTCTTATTTTTAACTTTGCTGGATGACTCAGTCATCATTATAAGCATCGATTCTTTTACTAGACCCTAAGGCAAGTTGTTTCAACAATTTCTGTCTCTTTTCTATAATTTTGGACTGTCAGCTACCCTATGTGCTTTATGTTGATTACTTTATTCATACATTTAACAAAACGTACTGATCATCTATAATAGGGTCCATAGTGGTGACAATAAGTGTTTTATGTATATAACACATTTAAACTTCACATCAATTCTGTGATTTCTAATTTGCAGATGGGGAAACTAAAACACTTGTGGGATTAAGTACCTTGCCCAATGCCACACAGATAGAAGTTGACAGATCTAGAAAGCAACTGATGCAGTCTAACTCCACAGTCTTTGTTCTAATCACTAGATGATGATCCTTCTCTCCATCAGGCAGAATGTACACCATGTCTTCCTTCAGGGGGCTTTTGTAAAATAAGTGCATCCTAACAATAATATAGAAATAAAGATTTGCAGATTCCTGAGCATTTTCACAACAATGTTTCACTTGATTTCCTCAGTGGCTCTGAAGATAGACAGGGAAGACATTAACATCTTTATTCTATAAATGAGACAACTGTGACTTAATTTTCAAGTGTTGAAAAAGATACTGAAAATTGAGGAGCAAAGATATGGACTTGAAATTTTAATAGTACTAAAATATAATTTTACAGATGTTCTTGTTTCCTATAATTCTACATGGGGTCATTATGAAGACTAAATAGAAAAGGAAATTCTTTGTAAATTCCAAAGAACTACACACTACCAATGAGAAGCGGTGGCGGGAGCAGCAACAGGGGCAGCGTAGTGTCATGTTTGAAGCCAACAGAAATCTTACTCTCCAAGCAGGATGGACCTGGCTTAACCCAGGGCCAGCATCCTCACAATTTCAGACCCCAAAGACCCCACTTTGGCCTACGCCCACAGGCAACTGTGTAACAGGAAGTGTCTCCTAACATAGCACTGAGGGCTCTTTCAAGCCCACAGTTGTAGGTTGGCTCTAACTCAAGGATGGGGGTGTGAATTCCAAACCCAACCGTGCAGTCTGCCTACTGAGAGAAGTCACTAACTACAAACCTCTGGGCTCAGTAGCTTCATCTGCAAAAAGCTGGTGTAAGTAGTAATAGAGTCCTCTTGGAACTGAGTGTGGTGGAGTGCACCTGTAATCCCAGTACATGGGAGGCTGAGACAGGAGGATCGCAGGGTCCAGGCCAGCCTCAGCTATGTAGTGAGACGCTCAGCAAGTAATGAGCCCCGGTTTCAAAACATAAATTTTTTAAAAAGGGGCTGGGTATGCAACTCAAAGGTAGAATGGGCCTGGGTTCAATCCCCAATACCACACACATTAAAAAAAAGAGTACTCTTGGGCTTTTTAAGTCTGTTCTGCTTGGTCCTTCTTGTACCCTTGACCCCTAGCCCCAACACTGTCCTCTCTGCAGTCTCTCTGTCACAGCCATTCATTCAGTGCCCACCTGATGGATACCACTTGTCAGCCTGTATTTGGTACCATCCAATTTTTCTTGGGAATAATGGCATTCTTAATCCAGTGATGTTTAAACATGAGAGGACAGGGTTAATATTTTCACCTAACATACTGTGTCTGTTTGCTGCAAAATTGCTAAGGATATCTTGGTTGCACAGGACTCAAGGTCTTATTAATACATATAGTAAACACCAAGATATCGCCAAGACAGCAAAAATCTTTTATGGGGAGAGTTCTCTTAAACTTGTGCTGGGAAACGTTCATGGGCAACGTCTATTTTATGACGTAGAAAGAGCTTGGGCTTTGGAGTCTGACAAGTTTAAACTCTGAGTCTCAGTGTAGCCTTCTGTTAAGTGAAAGTAGCTCAAACTACCTTATAGGATCATTCAGAAGAGAAATGAAGTACTGTGAGGGAATCCCTTGCACGTGCCAGCACGTAGTAGGTGCTCTTCAGTCAATGTTTATTTCTCCCTGTACTCCTCTTGCCTGGACTTCCCCATATTCAAAGCCTTCATTCAAAGAGTCAAGATTCATCTTGCTTAGTGGATATAGTCAGGAGGAGTCTAGGCTCAGTATTTTGCAGATAACTCTCATCACTTAACAATCATTTAAAGGGGTGAAAAGCAATTGATTTGCCGTTTCTAAAAATCACCAACAGTTTATCAACTTGTAAAAGCTTGTTTCCAAGCACCTTGCTGCTACTGGGTTATAAGAAACAAAATTATCGCCCCCAACATTTATTACAACTTTTACAACATAAATCACCAACAGGCTTTTTAAGACTATTAAGTGTAATGACATCAGTTTGTGAAAGACCACCCTCCAATTTTTCTTGGCACATACATATTTCTTATTTTTCATATTTAAAAAGGGTGTTAAGATTAGATTCCAATGCCAATCTTGTAATTAATTTGTAAATCTTGGATAGAAAATGGCAATATTTAAATAGGGAGAGAACAAGAATGAATTGTCTGCTCAATTCATAAAATGAATTAATGAACAGTGTCCCAGAACCACAGCCATGTAAGTAATGATTGCTCACATGGTCCATGCAAAATTTAAAAAGTATTGAGTGATAAGAACAGCTTCTAAAAATAATTGTGTAATAGAAAAAAAAAAAAGCTCCGTGTGTTAGAGCCCAAGTTTAACATTTGGTTTTCATTCTGCACAATTCAGTTTTACATGCATGGAATTCCCAGTAATATCCACATAGAAAAAGCAAAGTATCAGTCAAAATCCACCAGACAGATGTGAAAATTGAATTTTTCCAGTAAGTTATAATGTAAAAGGAAATACTGGTCCATTGCAGGGTTAGATACCAGACGGGAACATTGCGTGAAGATGAGGGTTGCAACTATAGCAACGTGGGAAATTGTGATTATCAAAATCGGAAGAACTGTACTGATAAAGATGAGTGAGGGCAAAGGAATTTTCCTCTAATGATTCAGATGTTTGGGACCAAATTATAGATAAGAGATAAGCTAGTCTTCCTCCCACCAAGTCACAGGTAATGATGCCCAGGGAAAGGAGGCTGCGACCATGGATCACAGCCCGGCCTGAGCACAGATGCTCAACCACAGAACATGAGCAGTGTTGCTGTGATAAGAAAGATGCTGATCTTATGAGCTTCACTATTTATTCAGTGAGATAATGGACATGATTAAAACATCCTCAAATTTCTTTTCTTTTTGTTTTTTGTTTTGGTTTTGTCTTAGTTGTTGTTGTTTGTTTTGTTACAGGGGATTGAACCCAGGGGCATTCTGCCTCTGTGCTATACCCCCGGCCCTATTTTGTTTTTTATTTGAAAATAGGGTCTCACTAAGTTGTTGAAGGCCTCGCTAAGTTGCTGAGGCTGGCTTCGAATCTGTGATCCTCTTCTCTCAACCTCCAAAGTATTGGGATGACAGGCATGTGCTATCATACCTGGCTCAAATTTCTTACAATTTCATACATATTGTAAGACGTGTACATAGTTAATTCTAATAGGATAGAGAATGGTTATGGTTATTTAAGAAAAAAATAATAGTATCTAATATTTGCATAGATATAGAATATTATATTTCTCAAACTGCTTTCACATATATCATCTCATTGGACCACCTCAATATGCAGTGATGTAGGGATTATTTAAGTCATTCCCAGTTCTGTAGATATACTCATAAAACTTTGATTTGGGGACTTGCCTTGTATGATTATACAATGGGTATGTGACCTGATACAATGACTCACTTCTTCCTTGTAGTTGTTTTTACTTGTCACTCTACTTTTGAAAGCTCCGTACTGTAGCTCACATTAATGTATATTTGCAGATTTTATAAAAAAAAAATTCCTCTGCCGGGCATGGTGGCGCACGCTTGTAATCCCAGTACTTTGGGAGGTGGAGACTGGAGGATCCGGGTTTGTGGCCAGATTCAGCTCTCTCGCTCTCTCTCTCTCTCTCTCTCTCTCTCTCTCCTTAGTGAGGCCCTCCACAACTTCATGAGACCTGGTTTCAAAATAAAGTATAAAAAATAGGGCCGGGGGTGTAGCGCGGAGGTAGAATGCCCCTGGGTTCAATCCCCAGTACCGCAAAAAAAAAAAAAATCCTGTTTTCTTTCATTTAACTTATGCAATTACCTTGTAAAATAGATATCGTTGCTATTATTTTACCTATTTTATGAATGAGAAAACTCTGTCTTATAGAAGTTTGTGTCTTGCTAAAGCCTTATAACTGGCAGTAGGAGAATAAAGGTTCTGGCTGAGTTCTTTGATTATGTGTTAACCACTTAAAAATTCAGAAACTGGCTGGGCTGGGTGATGCAAGCCTGTAATCCCAGTATTTGGGAGGCTGAGACAAGAGGATGACAGGTTCAAGGCTAGCACACAGTAACTTAGTAAGACCCTGTTTCAGAATAAAGAATAAAATAAGGCTGGAAGTGTAACTCAGTGGTAAAATTCCCCTGGGTGGTTCAATCCTGAGTGCCAAAAATAAATGAATGAATGAGAATTCAGAAACTGGAGAAATTGTTTTTTATTATAAGAGGTGGCATTGTTCTCGGTCTTGAAAACTAGATAGAAGACTTTAGCAGAGAAGACAATAACCCGGGTAAAGGGAACATATCAACCAAAGAATATAGTAGATCAGACAGCCCAGCAAAGCAGGCACGTGGGTTGTCCTGGGATATAAAATAAAATCAGATGGAAATCGGTTGGTAGAGGAAAGTCATAACTGCCTTTTTAGAAAGTTTTGTCTTTACTCTGTGGGAAATGAGGAGCTACTTAAGATGGATGACAATGCATTTTTTTCTGTTTTTGATTTTCATCTCTTCAATTATATGTGTGTTTATTTTGCTTCATTTTTAATGTATTTAAGAAGGGGGAGAAGCTGGGCATGATGGCACACACCTGTAATCCCAGTACTTGGGAGGCTGAGACAGGAGGATTTCAGGTTCGAGGACAGCCTCTGTAATATAGCCAGACTCTCAGCAACCTAGAGAGACCCTATTTCAAAAACAAAAAATAAAAAAGGACTAGGAGGATAGCCTGGAGGTAGAATGCCTGTGAATTCAATCCCCAACACCACACAAAAAAGGGGGGAGGGAGAGATCAAAGTCAGAGGAGTAAGTTATTTTGCCATAGTACAGGCAAGCAATAATGAAATTATGAATTGGGCATTGGCAATTGAAATGAAAAATCATAATAATTATCCCCATTTTGCAGATACGAAGACTGAGGCATTGAAAAGATAAATTTTAAGACAGGTGTGGTCATTCATACCTGTAATTCTAGTGCTTGGGAGGCTGCAACAGGAAGATCACAGGTTCAAGACCAGTTTCAGAAACTTAGCAAGACTCTCAGCAACCTAGAAAAACTCCATTTTAAAACAGAAAATATAGAAAGGGCTGGGGGTGTCGTTTGGAGGTAGAATACACCTGGGTTCAATTCCTAAGAAAGAAAGAAAGGGAGGGAGGGAGGGAAGGAGGAAAGAGAGAGAGAGAGAGAGAGAGAGAGAGAGAGAGAGACAGGAGAAAGAGAGAGGGAGGGAGGGAGGGAGGGAGGGAGAGAAGGAAGGAAGGAAGGAAGGAAGGAAGGAAGGAAGGAAGGAAGGAAGGAAGGAAAGAAAGAAAAAGAAAGAAGGAAAGAAAAAGAAAGAAGGAAAGAAAAAGAAAGAAAGAAAAAGAAAAGAAAGAAAGAAAGAAGAAAGAAAGAAAGAAGAAAGAAAGAAAGAAAGAAAGAAAGAAAGAAAGAAAGAAGAAAGAAAGAGGGAGGGAGAGAGAGAGAGAGAAAGAAGAAAGAAAGACAATTTTTAGATTTCTGCTGTTTCTACAATTGGAGCTGTTGTATGTGAGTATGGGATGCAAGGTTCCTCTTAGCTTGGACACTCCTACCAGCCCATCTTCCATAACATATACCTTTGGCTCCAGAAACCTCAAACTACTCACCACTCCCTGATACACTCTGTGCAGTGACCTCTGGTCATTCCACACGTTGGTCCCTCCATCATGGAATCTTTTTCTCCCAGGAAACACCCTCTCTGTCCTCTGAGGTCCACTTCTCCTCTGAAGAGCCTTCTCCAGTAGCCCCAGTGTGTGGCGCTTCCCCTATTACCGTGTGTGCATCTGTTAGAGCATCAATCCCATTGTACAAACATTAAGATACTGGTCTGTCTCATCTAGAAGCCAATAGCCAAATTGCCATCATCTTCATGTCCCCAGAACATTGCACATTTTAAAAACTCCACACACAGTCCTGAATAACATACTGTGCATCTTCATCATTAATAATCATGGGTTATTTGATTCTAAAATACAATGAAAACATAGTAAAGGAAATACCTAACTCACTGGTTTGCTGATCTCTACAGTGGAATGGCAAGAGTATCACTTGGGCCCTCATATATTTCTGAAATAAAATTTTGAAGCTAGAAAGGCATCTATCTACCTGTGTGAACAGAGATAGGAAGGAGAGCAGGGTTCTTATGTAATAGATTATTCAAGTGGTTTTCATTTGGACAACTCTGTTCTTCCTCCCTACCTTGGTTCCCCCCTCTTTCATCCATCCCTGTCCCCCTTGCTTCTTGCTTCAGACTGATTACCTGATCTCCATGCCACCTGACACCTTCCTCTTCGTTCCCTAGGCTGTCCCTTGACCTAATTGGGCAGCTGAGCACACAGCTCTGTGGCTGCCTCTGCCTCACAGTGGGAATCTTTGGAAACACCCAATTTCCTCCCCTGGATGGAGACTGCCTGCAGTCCTGAATGGAGAGGCATTTTATTGCTAACATGATTAATAATATGTTGAGGGGGAGGGAGCATGGGGGAGTGCATTTCCTGGAAAGTTTTTCCCTCTTCCATGCATACATCACATCGACTTTCATCAGACAAAATAGGGATATGCAAAAATGAGATATGAAATGATTCAGACATTTTTGAAAAAGCACCATGCGGAGTAGACCAAAGAATATATTTAAAGGGGAACACAAGTGTTTCAAACCAAGTTTCATATGTTCTTTGCAGATCTCCCAGTATCTATTCACAGCACAAGTGCGCATCACTCACACCAAACAACAAGGAGCTTTGGATTCCACTGTCAAAAGAGACAGGAATCCATGATTACCTCGCTGTGTTGGGGCCTTTCAGAGAGATCTCTAGCAACACTTATGATTTTTTTCATTTATTGGTGTATTGTAATTATACATCATACTAAGGTACAGAGTGATAGGAACCTATATGCACACATCTCATGGAGCATTTCCATTCGAATCCCACCCCCTCCCTCCCCTTCCCCATACATGTCTTTGAGATTGGCATAGGTGATTTAATATACATACATAGCATTATTTCAACTGTTACCTTCTTTACATCTCTATCCCCCCTCCTCCCTCCCCTAAACCCCCTCCATCACTCCATTGGAGTCTCTGCTTCTCTATCTGAGATTACCCTTGTTTTCCAGTTTAAGCTGGTAAAATCAATTATAAATTCCATGTGAGTCAGTTTATGCCAAGCTTCTGAATTTGTAAATGAATGATATTAGGTAACAATAAAAATATGAACAAAACTTGAGAAAGGAAAACAAGACCGAGCATAACTCGCCAAAGTGTAACCCCTTTGGAAGAAAGGGGTCTTATGAATAATGTGGACAAGTTTATTATCCAGAATATCTAGGCAACTGGGACCTTCACATGTTAGTATAGCTATTAAGACCTGGGTCTCTGGAGTGAGAACCAGTTGGTGAAAATAGCCCTTTGATCTTGGGAAAATTCCTTCACTTTTATGAACCCCTAATATGGGATAATGTAAGTAACTACCCTATAGACTTGTTAGAAAAATTGAATGAGATAAAATATGTGAAATGTGTTGGTGGCCCCATAGCAAAGGGAATGCATCATGTATAGATATCATGTAAATACTGTTACTAGTTATACTTCACTGGTTTTTAACTTTTCAAAGAATTGCCATCAGAAAGAAGCAGCTATTATTTCTTTTGAAGAGACCTTAATATTAATTATATATTAGCTGACTTCTGTACCTACTATAGATGGCTGATTATATAAAACTAAAGGGTCAAAAGAAACCCTATGTTCAAGCTAAATGTTATCATGTATAAAGTTCTGCTATCTAGTGACCACTGTGGTTTGAAATATTTTGACTCCTTCCATAACACAGTGAATTCTAATTCATCTCCTCTTGAATGGGAGCTGGCCTCATGACTTGCTTTGGGTATGTGGTGGAAATAACACTTCATGACTTCTGAGTACGGGCAAGAAAAGGTGATGTAGCTACCCCAGGCCCTCAGGACAAGCACCTACCTGGAATTCTGTGTCTCCATGCTGAAGACCATGTGCAGAGACCATGTAGTGATTGTGGGAGATGCCTAAGGAGTCCCAGGACTTTCTTGCCTCCCAAATATTTGAGCTCCTACATCAATATATGAATGAATGAGCTGTAGATGATCTCAACTCCCAGCTGATAATGAGTAGAGCAGAGACAAGCTATTGCCACCAATCCCAGCCCATACTGAATATAAATAAATGTTGTTGTTTTAAGTCACCACATTTTGGGGTTGTTTGTTGGGATGCAATAGTTATTGGCAAAGGTGACCAATCTGTGTGTATCTGTGTATATGAAATGTTTTATCAGTAAGGTTAGTTGATTACATACGTACCAAACTAGGCCCAACTTGAGAACTTGACCCTGTGTCTGATGGTGTTCCAAAAAGCATTGTTAAGCAATTAGCACAGGGTAACATTTTTCTACAAATGCATATTTAATGAAGTTTGAATATAATGTAGTCTCACCTTTTTAAATATACTTTTACTGATACATTATGATTATACATCACACTGAGGTTTAGTGTGATAGAAATGTATGCACACAGCACGCAGGTCCCAGCCATCTCCTTCCCTGCCCCCCTCTCCCATTCATCATATTGAAGTTGGTATGATTTCTTCACATATGTACATAGGATTGTTTGAACTGTTTCCTTCATGGGGTCTCATTTTTCCCCTCCCCACCTTTCTCCCCAAGTCCTCTTCCACTATTCTACTTATATCTGTCCTCGTTTATCTGAAGTCCCTTTTGTTTCCCAACTTCTCTCTAGCTTCCACATATGAGAGAAAATATATGCCTTTACTTTCTGAGACTAGCTAATCTCACTTAACATAATATTCCCCAGTTCCATCCATTTTCCTGCAAATGACCTAATCTTGTTCTTTTTTTATGGCCAAGTAAAATCCCATTGTGTGTATACACCACAGTTTAGTAACCCATTCTTCTGCTGGCAGACACCTAGATTGGTTCCATAGTTTGGCACTGTGAATTGTCCTGCTACAAACATGGATATGTATGTATCACCATAATATTCTGACTTCACTTCCTTTGGAAAGACACCCAGGAATGGTGTGGTTGGGTCATATGGTGGTTCTATTCCCAGTCTTCTGAGGAATTTCCACATTGGTCTCCACAGCAGCATGCCAGTTTCTGTGTTTTATTTTTCAATCCCGTCAGCAGTATATAAGAGTTCCTATTTCCCCACATGCTCACCAGCATTTATTATTGTTTGTATTTCTAATAATTGCCATTCTAACTGGGCTTAGATGGAATCTCAGTAGAGTTTTGATTTGCATCTCCTTAACAGCTAATGATGTTGAGCATTTTTTATATATATTTATTGGCCATTTGTATGTCTTCCTTTTCTTAAATAAAATCCAAACTCAAAGGTCATGTGATTTTTCCCATATTTTAGAGACAAGTGGTCCCACTAGCTCAGCTAGGTATTTGCCTCTCTGATGTTTCCCAGAATGCTTCCTTCAAGAGCATCCCCCTAACGTATTGTAGCCGCCTTCATTATTGTCTCTATTACATCATAGTTTGATTACTCCTCCATCCCCTACAGAAATTCTCTTCTAGATAGCAGACATTTTTGTGTTAGTCATTTTTTGATACATAGAAACTGGCATATCCTCGATTAATTAAATTTTCCTTAATACAAGTGTTGGGGCAAGGCTTATTATTTGGATCTTTTATGGTGAGATATAGATGAGTGATTCTCAATTCAGAAATGTTGGTATCAAGGCCACACTCCCGGTCACCACTTAAATTGGCCTAGAATTGAACTTACATCTCTGTGAACTGCAAACGCTCCAAAGCTAAGTCCAGTCAGCTCTGCTGTTATACAGAACCACCAATTGTCTTTCCCTGGGCAAGTCCTGTCCACAACACCGTATCTACACAAAAGCAATTTTTGTCTTTTATCTCCATTCATAACTCATTGTCTGATCCATAGCTGTGTCACTGGATGTTCGAGGGCAGTGGCAGGAGAGCTGGCAAAGGGAGTACCCCAAGATGAAACACACCTTCCCACCACCAAATACCCAGGTCAGTTGGTTTTAAAAGTTGTCTGTTGTGCCGGGCGTGGTGGCGCATGCTTGTAATCCCAGAGGATCCAGGTTCGCGGCCAGCCTCAGCTACTTAGTGAGGCCTTCTGCAACTTCGTGAGACCCGGTTTCAAAATAAAGTATAAAAATTAGGGCCAGGGGTGTAGCTTGGAGGTAAAACGCCCCTGGGTTCAGTCCCCAGTACCGCAAAAAAAAAAAAAAAAAGTCTGTTTGGCCACCCAAGCACTCCTGAAATAGCACTTTCTTCTAAAGGTTCCCCTGGGACTCTGTCTACCCTAGAATTGCATGGAGAAGAGGGAAAAGTGGTTAGATTTGTTGATTTAACTAGACCCTGAAAAAATACTATAGTCCATTTGCAAAAGGATGCTAACCTTTTTGACTTCAAAAAGCCATAAGCCCAGCTATTTTTCTTTAGTTAAACATCCACATTTATTTGGTATTCCTGTTCATTTATATTTATCTATTTGTTCATCTCATTTTTTTCCTTTGGCAAAATAGTCAGTTAGACCCCTTTCACATGAGAAAACAAATTAAGCCCCAGAGAAATAAAGTAAATAAATGAACAAAGGGCATCTTTAAACATAAGAGTATAGTAGCTACAAAAACAGCACAGTGTAGCTGACCCACACAGGCTCGGGCATCACGCAGCTCATACCGGCTGTGCAGCAGTAGCTACTCCAACTCTGTTCACTTCAGTTTCTTCATTTGCAAAATAACCCACCAGAATTGTGGTTAAAATCAAATGAGGCACCCCAGTCTAATATGCAGAAAACATCAGGAAAATGTCAGCGGAGGGGCATTCTACAAAATACCTGACCAGGATAGTCCTCAAAACTGTCAAGGTCTTCAACAACAAGAAAAGACCAAGAAACTGTCACAGCCAGGAGAAGCCTACAGAAAAATGACAATCAAATGTAATGCAGTACCCAGGATGTGATCTTGAAAAAGAAAAGGGACATTGGGTAAAAAAAAAATAAGAATATCTGAATAAAGTAGGAATTTTAATAACAATGCATCAATATTGGTTCAATAGCCATAACAGAAGTAGCTTATTAATGCAAGATGTTAATTATAGAAGAAACTGGGTTCAGGGTATATAGGAACTTCTAAGACTATTTTCCCAATTTTTCTGTGAATCTAAATAAAAAAAAAATTGTTTATCTTTTTAAATGAAATGAGGCAACATACATAAAAGCACATAGCCAGTGCTCCATAAACGTGGCATCTTCTTTTCAGGGCATTGTGGAAAAACAAATTGTTGTCTATCTTCTCCTGTATCATTTTCCCTTCCCTAATCCATCAGAAGGGTTCTGGAGGAAATGGGAGTTTTCCCCCATGTTCTTACCCCCACATTCTCATTCGCAGGTTGATAAGGGTGAGAATAGTTACACTTACTTGAGTTTATTTTAATTCTCTTGAAGACTGAAATTTGATGTGTACAAGGTAGTATCTGCCATATGATTTTTGTTAGATCCGTTAAGAGTTCTACTGATTCAAGTCCCTAGAAAATAAACCTAGGACCCCTTATTCCAGTTCAATGCATCAATAATTACCTAAATTCATTTTGCCTTGCAAGAAACATTGGTCTGTTAAAATTATTTTAAAATTAGGAAAAAGGTATGCAAAAATGTGTCTAGGAAATTTTTTCATAAATAAAATGAGCAAGCTATTCAGATAGCTTCACATACCTAGCGGAACCTCCCCCCCCCCTTATTCTGGTTTGGTTCATAGAAAACTGTTTCTTACTTTGCTATACAGCCTCTCTTTTACCGCATCAATAACTTATAATCCAAAAATGAAATAACTAAAAGACTTGAATTTTTAGAATATAAATGACAATATAAAAAAATTTAAATCCTGGAGTATTTTTTCAAATCATGTGAAGGATTTCAGTTTATAAACCATATAGACTTTCAAGTAAAATTTTACTTTGGCAAACTAAGGACCCTAGACAAAATTGACTATGTGGATTGAACACTGTCTTACACATCTCTCAACCTGTGATGTAATATTTTTATCTGCATGCTGTATTTTAAGTTGATATAATATTAAGGTATAAAGCTATCTCTTCCTAAATCAAGAAAGGCATTCTTAATTTTCTGCATCTTCTCCTGCATCAGAAAAGTGGCACCTAAAACTTAATGCATTTCATCCTGAATTTAGATGTACTGTAATGCAGACAGAGCACTAACCGGTGGCTGGTCTAAATTCCCACACTGTGGGTATCTGGGAGGCCGACTCTTCCTGCTGAGGTCTTTGTCAGGCAGTGTGCCCAGTGAGTCTCTGCCCAGGTTTAAGATTGCTTAGCTGCATTAACACATTTGAAAACATTATTCCAATCACTAGCTTCTAAGTGCTTTCATTTTCTCCAGTGCAAAATGGACATAATTGAATATTTACTACATCTTAGAAAAGTGTGCAGCTTTCAGAACACTGAAACATTTAAGAGGCTCAGGTGAAAGATTAAAGAATTACGTGTACAAACCATCTTCCTTAATTCTGATCCAAATGAGTAATATTCAGTATAATGTAATACATTGCATGATTTGGCATATTGCACAAAATATCTCAAAAAGCACAAGGCAGACTTAAACGGAGTCAAATCACCTGCTCTGTTAGCATGTGAGATCATTAGGGAAATAATATAGGTAATATTTTACAATTGCTATTTTTCCTTTAAAGCAAAACCTCGTCCAAATTGGACCCTCCTTCACCTTCTTTAAGTAAATAATTCACTCATTTCTTGTTGAAGATAATGAGAGTGTAAAAAAAAGAATAAGTAAAATTCTAAATTTTACTTATTAATTCCTATTTGATGCTATTAATTCCTGTATAGCCTTCAATATAAAAATGTATATTAATGCATATAATTATATCTGTATATCTCCTATAATATAGATATTACTTGGTTTCAGGGCAGTCTTCCTTGTTGTTGTTGTATTGCAAAATTCAGTATCATTTTCATATCAATCTCTTCCTTTAACAATTCTTTGTGTTTAAATTGTAGTGGCCATTGCATAAAATTTTTTTTATTCTAAATTGCCTAGTATTACTGAGAAAAGAGGACTGTTGTGTGTAAAACTGAAGCTTATTATTTTGATATGTTCAATAAGTTAGATCGATAGTAAAATTCTAAAAGAGGAAAAAGATAATCTGCCTTCTGATATTGTGTGTCCTTTGTTACTTCAACCATTAACATCTGTGAGCTGCTGTCAGTAATTTCTTTAATGAGATTATTGTGTTTTTCTTTTAGAAATGTAACTGTCAAGCATTTTACATTTGTTCTTGCTAATAATTCCCCAGGCCTTTATTAAAGAGATTTACAGATTTCTTAAATCCACAGTCCTGCATCACTCTGATACCGACTTCTAATAAAATAATAAATTAGATTTTATTCTTTGCCTTATCCTTACAAATGAGCAAATAAAAAAGTGTTTACTGAATAAGCTGTCGAAAGCCAAAATAAATCTTAGGCTTCTCTTTTTCAAGCATTTTGATAGCTATAAATGAGCACCTACTTGACATCGAATAAGATGACCATTATAACATTATAATGTTTTCTAAAAATGAGAACTTCATAATTAGAAAGGAAGCATCGTGGTCGAGGAGCTTTTCAAAGAGAACATGGAAACGATAGCAAATTAATTAAATATTTCCTCAGCCATCACTTTCTTACTTTTGGTAGGTTTCCCTAAGAAAACATGCAAAATTGCAAAATGCTTTTTTCCAATTCCGACTCACTTGAGCAGATCTGTTTAGCTAAGTAGTTTCAGACGTATGATTTAGAAATATTTTCAAACATCTTCCCCATAACTACAAAATAATCAGATGTTCATCATTTAAAATGAAATGCTAAACTGTTTGGAATATTCTTTAAAACCAGCAAAAATCACAAGGCAGATGATTTGGCTCTCCGTGTCTTCCTCTCTACCTGCTTTCTTCCCTCTTTCTCTCCATAATGCCATGTTGTAGTACATCCTTCTTAGCCTCCAATCAACATTTCAAGCACTGGGATCATGTTTGATATTGTCAGATGGCCTGGAAAATTAAAAACCCAATTAAAGGCTCAGCACGCGGGTCAGCTCTTCTGCATATCAAAAGGCCTCCTCTGGCTATTCTACTCAAATTGTATCTGTTAACAGCTCACTTTGCAGAAAGTGAAATAGCAGAGCGTTTATGAGTAATAAGTACTTTCCAGCTGATACATTTCAAACATAAACCACTTTCATGGCCCCGGCAAAAAGTACAAGTCATAATCAAATTGTCAATTTTTTCCTGTGAGATGCATGGATCTATTGTAACTGTGATTGTTAAAGAAGGAAATGCATTTTATTCACATGTTGGGGGAAAAAAAAAGATGCACATTTTCCCTACAATTAAAGATTTTTTGTCACTTTTTTACTGCCTTTCCTTTACATTTCTAAATAGTTACTATAATTGATTTTCGGGTTGCATTCATTTTTTTTTTGGTAGGAGAATCGTTTATAGTTTTTATGTAGTGGAAGAAATGGTTGGAGTGAATAGCATTTTTGTTTAGCTGGGGTATTAATGTTCACCCAAATGTTTATAATGTGAATGTGCAAAGCACTAAAAGCTTTCGAGCTAAATGCAAATTAGTCGAGCACTCAAATGACATTTTTAGAAGGAGTTTTCATCTGTCAATGTGGCATAATATTAAGTCAAACTAAAGTCACTACTTTAGCTACTGGCCATTTGAAAAAAAATTTCATAAGATACCGGGGTTGACAGAAAAGAAAACAAACTACATAAATATTTTTCAACATATTATATTAACCAAGCAGCTGCTACAGGATTTCACAAGAAGTTAGCATATAATGTCTCCCCTTAGAATATATTGTGAGTGTATGCAATGTCAAAAATCTAAATCCCTGGGTTTTGCATAATGCATTAAGGTCTACATCTAGACAAGGAAGATTTTTCAAAGAAATGTCATGTGATGAAATAACGTGTACTTCCTTCAGTAAAAAATAAAAATAAAAATAATAGATGCAATAATAAAAAATATTGTGAATTAGGAAAATGAGCGCCCACTGCAAAGTGTATTTATGTCCCTCGGATTATGCTTTTTGAAACAAACAACACAATTTCTAAGCGTTTCCTGTGTCTATTGGTTAATTATTTCTAGGGAGGACTTAATCTCTATATTGTTCTCAATACAAGCGCCTACTAGGACCTAAAGTAATTGTCCAGCATTATTGAGAATCTACGACTCTTCGAAGGAAAGAGAATTGACAGCCACAATGGAAGCCTTACCCTAAACCCACCTCCACCGCACCTCAGGACAGGAAGCCACACGCACCCGCTGCTGGGGGCGCTTGCGACACGAGGTAGCCTGGAGGGTGGTCCTCCGTGGAGCATGACCCTGCACACTGATATTTTTTTAATCTGCATTTGGTGGACTCATCGCTGCCATGTATGCTGACCTTCTCTTCTGAGCCCACATACCCCTGGATGCTCTAATTTCCCTTCCCACTAAATGATATTTTTATTATGCTTTCCACAGATCCCAGTAACAACTTTTAGAATGGAGTGCTTCCTTTTTTTCCATAACAGGGGGGAAAAGGAGAGACAGAAGCAAATCTTCAAACACTCCTTCCCACCCTCTTTATTGACTTGATTTATTAGAAACTGGGTGGTTTTCCACCTTGTCTTCAATAAATTTTTAAAGATTTTTTTCCCCCCGAGCATGGGACAGTCGTCTCAAACACAGCAGCTGATCCCACCATGGCGCCTTTTGGTTCGTAATAAAAGAAGCGACAGATCCTTAACTACAGAGGCGCGAGTGGGCGCCCTATTAATGACTCAGGCGCCTCACTACACCTTATTCATATTAAAGGGCAACATATTGCATATTAATAGACAATTTAAAATAATTACAGGCTTTAATCTTTTCTAAAGAACAGTTTCTTGTCTCTTGAAAGTTTTGTACTTCTTATATAGAAAAGAAAGCAAGTGCTTTTTCAGAGAAACAATGTATAATAATATGTCAGTAAAGATTGAGCAATTTTGAGTAGTGATGGGTGAAAAGGACATTATGTTCTTTTTTCTTGTCATGGTCGGTATTTTTCTGTCAGTCGGCAAAGGCTGCACTCAGCAAGAAGAAGCTAAAGACCTGCATTGAGAGACGTGAGGGTGACAGCTACCCTGACAGGTCAGAAGATGACTGCAGAATTAGCCTTACTTTAATTCGCACTAAAATTCACAGCTCCTGACGAGGAAATGGGAAAAAGAAATTTCCTTACACATTTTCTTTTCATTTCATGTGCAGATTATACATATTCTGCTTCCATTAACAAGAAGGGGATTGTACTTTATGCAGCTCTATATTTAAGGGCAAAAGACCAAGAAGATGACAAGAATGACCTCTCTCTTGTCTTATGATCACTGCCAGTTTGACATGACACTAATTAGACTGCCTTAATCTAAACCCAGTTAGTTCTGCATGCTTGCAGCAAAACCATTGTAAACCCTAATCTAAATTGCCTTAGGCCTTTGTCTCCTTAAATCCTGCATCTCTCCTCCATCCATACCCCCCCATCTTTACATACCCACATGTATATATATGAAAAACCAGGGCTTTAATAATCCTACCCCATTAATCTTAACAAATAAGCCCACGAATGTCCTCCTAATATTCCTCTTCTGTAAATGTCACCAATTTCCACGACGTAATGCTGTCTGGTATGACTCGCTGGACATGGTTGGAAGCTTCCTTTCACTGTAAAAGCCTTGAAGGGGCTAAAGGTCTTGAAAAGGCCAAGGGACATTTTTAAAGTGCATGATGACGCCAGAGCTGTGAAATATGTTTAAGTGTGAACTAAATGCATTTCTCTTCTTTAAAAAAAAAGGGGGGGTGGAGCATAAGCAAAAATAAACAACAACAACAACAAAAAAAAACGAATGAGGAAGGCACCCTTTAGACCAGCTGATTAAAAAGGGAGTCAATTGCCCAGCGTGGTGGCGCAGGCTTGTAATCCCAGTACTTTGGGAGGCGGAGACCGGAGGATCCAGGTTCGCGGCCAGCCTCAGCTCTCTCTCTGTGTCCCTGTCTCTCTCTCTCTACCTAGTGAGGCCCTCCGCAACTACGTGAGACTCGGTTTCAAAATAAAGTATAAAAAAATAGGGCCGGGGGTGCAGCGCGGAGGTAGAACTCCCCTGGATTCAATCCCCGGTACTGCAAAAAAAAAAAGGGGGGGGGAGTCAATTAATTCTGCAGGAGATAATACAATATTGAGAGGGGTCTGGAAGAACAGTAAAGCAACATTCTCCTAGAAACCCAAAGGAAATAAAAAAAATGAGTGAGCTTAAGATTTATTTAAGAAGCACTACATATATACAATCACTCAAGAACTCCTCAGTGAATCTAACCAAACTGTTATTGATTATGGGAAGTGTTATTTGGTCACTGCAGGCAGTAAGAGCGGGGTGACATGGGGCGTCACCCCAGTAGAGGAAGCTGAGGCTTGGATGTGCATATCTACTCCAGAGCTCTTCCTGGTTCTAGCCAAATCAAAGTTGTTTTTCCCCAATTGGCAAATCCAAAGGGAGGCAGCAGCCGTGCTATAAGAACATATTTATTCCCTTAAAAAAGTCCACGGCCAGTGATACTTGCAAATGAGGCCATACTCTATTCCTCTCTGAACTGTATAAAATGTAAATGAACTCTTGAAACTAGAACTGGGACGTGGGCATCTTCCTAATACCTGTGACGGTGTTGTGAGGTGGACTCCTCTAGCATCCTCTATATGTTAAGTAGGGTCAGAAATGCCACCCACCATGTTGATTGCCCTGGTCACTGTCCATATTCTCAAGCCTGTTCCCACATCCCTTGCATAACAATCTCATAGTTACTTAATAACAGCATCTACCATATACCGAACACCTACTGTACGCGAGGGCTTCATGAACACTCCTAGCTCATTTTCTCCTGGACACAATCTTGCATCAAACATGTTATTTTCCCATTTTACAGAGAATTAAATCAAGGATCAGAGAGTCTAAAGAGCTCTGTTGCAGGCAGTGTGAGAATCAAACCTTCATGGTCAGGCTTCAGAGCTACTTACTATGCAAGCCGGGAAATGTGTGAAAGAGGGATACTGTGATACAGTCAGGAGGGATGTGCAGACAGCATGGCCATCTAAACATAAGTAAATCTGGTCTAGTGGTTGGTCACGCCTGCAGCCTCACCCCTGGACAATGCTAAACGGCCTCTGCTCTGGGGGTCCTACACACAGCCACTCATCAGTTGCGAAGTTACAACTTATAATCTAACAATAGGGAGCGAGGTGGATCTCATTTATTTTTCACCCTGTATCTCTGCTTGAGTGTCATGACCAGGGAGAGACGACTGTATACAGGTCGATCCACACAGCTGCCCTAGGTCAGAGCCTAAGTCCACCTTTTACGGTTGTTCTTATTTTGTTGTTAACAAACACCAGTGGTTGTTTGTGGATTTCAAGCAGTCATGTCTTCCTCTCTCTTGGTTTGTATACAGATTTTCTTGGCTGAATAATGGAAAAGTCACTGCTAATGAATATTAAAAGCCTGTAATTTAGTCAAAAACAATGTTGTCCACACTTTTTTTCTGAGTAATTTCGGTTGTTGTGTTTTTTTAAATCAAGCATAAATGGTAGATAATGCTCCTCTGAATGGGACCCTTAGGCTTTCTCAGTCCAGGCTTGTTTAGCTTGCCAAGTTTAAATATTTTCGAACTGATCCCCGAACTGAGAAGCCTTCATCACAGCACAGCATTAAAAATGATGGATGTGATACATATTTAATACAATAAAATGGCCATTTATATGCCCATACTAGACACAAGGGAAATCCTCACAGGAAAGATTTCTAAAATCAAAAGGGGCCTATTCTCTAATCGATGTGAGGGGATTTACGCGGATAACTCCCATTAATGCTAATGGGTGTTATGAGCTTATATCCTCCATGCACCATTGGAAAGATCCACTCAGTGCCACTCCAGAGGAGGCCGTGGTACTGATGGGATTCCACGCGAGTGTTCCTGGGGAAGGAAAATTTGAGGAGGAGCTAAAAGGGCTGTAAAGCTGCAGCTACTGTTCGCTTCAGGAACACACTGCTTCGTCCTCTCTCAGAAAGCTGGGTCCAGGGTGACCTTACCAGGAGGTCTTTTTGACCTCAGGCCACGGTAGAGTGTGGCTATAATATTCAGACTTGTACATGGTATTCAATGATGCTTTTACTGTTAAGTGCAATGCCTGGTTAGTTACTCAGGTGGATTTGGGCAATTGAGTGATCCTGGAAATGATTATCACAAGTCAAGTCTGGATCATAGGATAGCATTCACTTTCTCTTGCTCTTGAAAGAGAAAAAGAGTAATGTGCAATGTGTGCATGTATGATGTTCATACCCTGACATATATCAAAATGTATAATTACAATGCACCAATAAATGAACATAAAAAGTTAAAAAAAAAGAAAGCCAAAAAAAAGAAGGAGTTACCTATATACAGCTGGATACTTTCCGCCCCAACCTCTAGGAAAAAGACAGTTCCTCTGGCTTGCTCAATTAAGATGAGTTTAGGGCCTTTATCTCTGAGGCTAAGTCTGTTCCTGGCTTTTATTACGTGTGATGTGGCCAGTTGGGGGGATGGAGTCATCTTGTCTGGGTTGACTTCACCCCGAGTGGACTAGCTACAATGATTATCTATCAGTTGTAGCTACATTCTCCGACAATAGGTATATTTTGCAGCCACTGAAAGTGGTCCATTTACTAGAGACATGACACCTTAAATTAACACTTTAATATAGAGAAACTTGCAGTTATTCGTGTATATAATGCTTTATATTAAAATGGCAATCTTTCCTTAATACTGGTGGTAAGAAGAAACCAAAGCACCAAGCGACTAGATCAAAAGAACAAGTGGAATGGCTCATTATCTGACTCTCCATTTACATGTTTGCTTTCTCTCCTGAGCACTCCTGTTGTGTTTC
The DNA here is from genome assembly GCA_004027185.1 of Glis glis. Taxonomy (NCBI): domain Eukaryota; kingdom Metazoa; phylum Chordata; class Mammalia; order Rodentia; family Gliridae; genus Glis; species Glis glis. The sequence continues at coordinate 8,586 of PVJS01003008.1, read as the reverse complement.
CTCTTCTGGCTTTCTCGTGGCCCCGATCCCACGTTACATTGTACTATAATTATGTATGTGCTTGTCTCTGATTCCCTAAACCACAAATTCCTGAGGTTGGATCCATTTCCTATTTAACCCCAGAATGTTATACTCACAGTAGGTTCTCAATGAACAGAATAAGTAAATAAATGTCTAAAGCCCATCTGTGGCCCATTGGATCTTTCCAGTTCTCATTTACAGTGCGTGTTCAATGTGCTGTTCCCATAGCATGCTTTCCAGAACACCTGCAAACTTTTCATTCTTGAGGCAAAAGAGCCGAAGGGATTGGTGAAGTTTGAGACTATGATCCTTTGAGAAGGAGAGATGAATTGCCAGTGTGTGTTGGGTTCCTACTGGTTGGACAATTCTGTAGAAACTTCCTCCTGCCAGTTCCCGTGTAGGCTCTGCGCCTGCCTAGAATCGGTCTTTTCAATCAGTTTTCACACTGCTCATATGTTACAGTACCATCCGAGTTCTCTCCTGTTGGGCTTTTAAATTTTTTACTTATTGTTTAGGAATACTTTGGGATGGTCCTGTGTTCTCGGTGTTTGAGGAGGGGAATCGGGTCCCGCTTGAAAGAGGCAGACGGTGACTGTCTTCCTGCTGTATACTTCTTTATAAAAGTCCAAGGTGACTTAGCTAAAAGGACAGTACTTGAACTCGGATTTCTAAAACAATACCGTTGACTATATAGTACTTGAAATCTTGAAATTCAAGGAAAATATTTAAATCTAAGTGACATAAACCGGTTCAGGTACATTTGAGAGTGATCCACTGAAAGACAGTGACCTAGGCATCTCTTGTTTCTGATACAAAGCCTGACTTAATGCTAAAAACTGATGAGGGCTCAAACATTATTCTAATGATCATCAAAATAGCTGACCACATCAGTCAATTTCATAAATAAAAATGAACTGGTCAAGCTTCTGGGTGCCAAGTAGATAAAATAACTGATAAATCTACACATCTACTTTTTTTATCACTTAGTCCTGACCTCACATAGTCACATATATTTTATTTACATGTTGTCAAAAGAGAATTAAAATCCCTAAAAAGTTGAGCAATTCTCTTTTAGCTTATTGATACTGTTTTTACTTCAGCAATTTTATATTTATAAAGAATATAAACAAACTGGGTTCCATGGCACAGGCCTGTAAACCCAGTACTTGGGAGGCTGAGACAGGAGGATCACAGATTTGAGGCCAGCCTTAGCAGCTTAGGGAAACCCTTTGTAATAAGAGAGACCCTGTTTAAAAATAAAAAATAAAATAGGGCTGGGGGTGTAGCTTGGAGGTAGAATGTCCCTGCATTCAATCCCCAGTAACACACACACACACACACACACACACACACATACACACACACACACCTAAACAGGATGCAAAAAAAATCCTTTTGCTTTTCACTCCTGAATACTTCTTTTGTACAAGAGTCCTCCACTGATCTCCTCCTCCATCCCCACCAGTGGCTGTAAGTTCGGCCTGATAAACAGCTCAGTGGTGTGCAGGAGAGACATAGAGTTAAAATGAAAATTAAGCACGTTATTGACAAGAAGAATTAATATCCCAACAAAAAATAAAATCCATATGTACTTTCTTGCTGAGGAAAAATGATGTGCAGACAACATAGACTATTGATTTGAACCAATGGACGCTAAGACAGAATATTTATTGGGCCGTCCAGTGTTTAAATGCCCCTAAATTCCACTCAGTACCACTAGCTGCTAGCGCTGCAGAATTCTAGAATTGCACCCTGCAGTTTGTACTAATTGGTGGGAAATGTAGGCCTGATGTCAAAGACAACTATAATTGTCTGATGAAAATAACTTGCTTTTGACACCAGTATATGTTGCCCCCCGTATATCACATCCTTCTTGCATAAGGAGGTGTTGTTTTATATAGCCAAGGTAATTATAATTGGCTTTAATGTATCTGAAATAACTATGTATAAAAGAGTGTTGTAAGAAAGAAGAGGCTTACAATGACCTAGTAGCATTTATGACAAAATGGTTGCTCCAGGAATTTAAAAATAAAGCCTAACTAAAGGGATAGGCTTATATTATGCAGGCTTTAGACCGTTAGAAAGCCGCGATTTAGAGACGATCCTATTTTGACCATAATGCATTTTGTCATGTGAAGATAAAATGGAGAGGACGTTTACATCTCTCCAACCCACAGAGCTTCCACCTCAGGACTCGCTTTTTTTTTTCTCACATCAATAGACATCTTTTTAAACACTGTATTCATGTCTGTCTCTCTTGACAGCAAATAAAATTTAATAAATAAAATTCCTTATGATAAACACGTTAGATTTAAGGAGAAGCCTTGATAAAGTGTGGACGTTTTCAAAAGCGATTTGTGAAAAACAAATAAATTTAACAAGGCTAATGTGTTACCAGCTCCAAATATATTATCGATGATGCGCAGAAGTATAATGACCCAAAAGAGCATTTGCACAGGTTTCACACTGCTTAAATTACTGCCAGATAGAAAAAAAAAATCTCTTCCAGAAGTTGGACCCATTGCCTCTGTAGATCAACATCTGACTGTAGTAACATCTTGGCTTGTCACTAAATTTCAAATCAACAGCAGCCACCGATAACTTATAACAAGGGAGTCTTTTCATTTCGCAAGCATCAAATTCTGTGGCACATTTTTATAATGCGCCGTCTTTCCTCCCATCCCCTATGCTAAACCTTCTGCCGGGTTTTGAGCCACCCGACCCACTGCCTTTCTGGTTGGCCAAATCTGTTCCATGACCTCGGACTCCACAAATGGATTTGGGGGAAAAAATGATGGTCCCCTCCTCATTTCTCCACTCTTTGCTTTAAGGACACTCATTATACTTTACACTACCAAATGCATTGCACACCCCCCCATACCCCAGGCAGGATTGTGCAGTTAATGTTTACTTTGTGTTGAAATAAGTCAAGCAATATGAGAAATGTTATCTATGTATTATTTCATTGGATCCTCATGTCAGTTCTGTCAGACGCATTATTGTTACCATTTTATAGATGAGAAAACTTGAGTTCGGGTGAACACGCCTGTGCTCCTAACCACTTAGCAATACCACCTATCCTCTATGAAATCTAGGAATTTATATCACACTCATCAGATTCATTATGTTTACCTAAAAAGAATGAATGTCATTTAGCCTCTACCACATAGAATACAATTAAGACTTGTTGCTAATGACAACCAAAATATATAATGCATAATATAAATAGCTTCATATTTTCATAACTTTTAGTATCTTTGGAATACCACAGTAATTACACTGGGGAAGTCATGTCAGTACCTCAGTGAAATCATAACAAATCTGCTACTAAGATGTTGCAATAAGTCTTGAATTAATAAGGTGGTAAGAATTTATGGGCAAGATGTATCTATAATGATAAAAATAGGGTGCAAGAAATGGGAGAGCCTGTGGAAATTACAAAGTGGTCTCCTTTTGTCAGTTAATGTGTATAATGTTTAAAAATTACCGATTTTTCTTCTGTTGTGGATATGGCCTCCAATACATTAATATGCTTTTTATTAAATTGTGTATTTTTGCATATTTGGGAAATAATGTGAAGGGGATTTATCAACTATATCCTATTATTTTTAGCATAATTAACTTAACTTTTTTGGAAGTGTAATTTTTAAATGAAAAGCACTCTTTAATGCTGATTTTAAAGTAGAATTAAGGAAATTGAAGTGAGTAATTACTGGCAGACTCTCCAGCTACATTGCCTCAGAGCAGGCCTGTATAGTAAGAGCATCTAGTTGTTTTCACTGTGAAGTTGTATTTATTGAAAAAAAAACACATTAGATTTTTATAGGGCATTTGTATTAGCAAAAGCTTTCTACTGTGTCACTGTCATTTAATGGGGGCATACTTTGCATCAGACATTGTAATGGGTATAATATATAGATTGATGTATAGATTCATAATAATAAATAGAAATAGTAACTAGAATGCACTGAGCATTTCCTACTTAGCATGCACTGTGCTAAGTTATTTATTAATTAATGCATATTTATTGAGACAAAGCCTGGTTCTAGGTTGAAGGTAGGATAGAAAAATGAATAGAACAGAGGCTAAATAAAGCATAAGTATATATTCAGGCTCTGTTTTACAGATGAGAAGATGAAGCTTCAAAAGCATTTAATAAATTTTCTCAGCACCATAAGGTAAGGCAACAATGAAACTGAGATTTAACTTCCCCAGAATTTAAATTTCTTATTCTTACCCCCACAACATGCTTCCATGCTGTATATAACTTAGGCTTATTAGTATTGTAGTCATGGAGGACTCTTCACATTGAGTAAGAGAAACAAGATTAGTACTTGCCCAAAATTAACTCCTGACATAAATTCTTCAAAAATAAATTTTCTAGCCATTTTATTTTAGTCATTAAATCAAAGATTGAAGATCTAAAAAAATTATAGACTTTTGAGTGGTCAAATTTAAAACCACTATCCCTTTATGCTGGAAATCTTTAGGACACAGAGTTTTAGAGATTTTTGTGGAAGCCTCATGGTAGTGAAAGAAAGTAAGAGGAGATACCTGCATTTCAGGCTATGGCACTGACATTAACTAGCTATTTTAATTTTCAGCAAAATTTAATTAGCACCTATTAAGCATTGGACATTGAAATATATGCTGGGGATGGATAAGGTGGTGGAAAAGAAATAGCCCTGATGTTCTGTAACATGCAATCTAAGCCGGGAAATGGACATTGTGTAAATAGTTGGAACATTGGGATTGTGAGCAATAATAACAGGGTATTACCGGGAAAGATTGACTTGGAGGGAATCATTGGGGATAACAATTTTGACAAAGCCTTCGGTGGAAGATCAGTGACTATTAAGCTGAGTCCTTAAGGACTAGGGGGACTGGCACAGGTGAAGAGTGACAGGAAGAGCCCTCCAGGAAGAAACAAGGACCCCAGTGGCCCAAGATTCAAAAATAGCTGAACGTGCATCAGAAACATCATAAGGCCAGAGTGACCAGACTCAAGACAAGTGGGGTTGGGAGTGGGACGGAAGACAAGTGACACAACAGAGCAGGAAAAGGCCAATTCATGAAGGCCTGCTCGACAATGTTGGCCATTGGATGGCAGGGGTCGGAAGCCAGGTGTGAGGTCTTTCTGTTCCCATCACCGGTAAAGTGATGAGATCAGGTTGGATGGTAGGTGAGGTCCTTCCAAGCGCTACATCCACAGGGCTAAGTTTAGTTCTATTTGAGCAATTCAAATGTACCAAGTCCTGTGCTGGGGATACAAAGATGTGTGTTGCAAAGTGATAACCCATGGAGGTGCTGGAGTCTAATGAGGGAGAGGGAGATGAAGAAAGGGAGCTAATACAATGCTACAAATGGTGTCCCGAAGGAATACATCATACTGAAGTACACAGTAGTAGAAGGAGGGCTCCTATCATTTAGATAATGCACTTGTAAGAGTTTCCATGGAAGAATTCCATTTGAGGACTTTATATGACTGGCATGGTTTGACCAAGAAGCTCTCTGTGACATTCTCTTTGGGGAACCTCAGTTTGCCTTGGTGCTGAGCACTGCTGCGTATCGATGTTGGTTATCTTTGCCATCAGAAGCCTCTTGTTACAATCTAAATATAAAACATAGATGCAATAAACACTAACTCAGGAATTTTCATTCCTGAGGCTTTCAACTTGTGAGTCGACTCAAATCATTTGGAAGTAACTTCTTGGAATGTTGATATACAGGCATAGAGGCCTCTCGCAAATTCAGAAGAAGAAATGCCAAGACCCGTGCTCATGTTTGTCGTGGACAGGGGTGGGGAGAGCCATGTATTTGCCACTTTTGCCGTACCTCACTGTTTAGTTTGCCATATAAGTGTTGTTATCCCAAGATACATGCACCTCTATAGATACACTCTATTCTTTTCCCTGTACAATTAAATTCTGTAAGATTAGAGGCCTTGAAGGAATGAAGTGCAAGGCAGATTTGTGCTACGAAGATGCCAGGAAAAAAACCAGATCTCCTGAGGATGTCATGCTGGGGGGCCTCCGGCAGCCAGAATCCCGCTACACATGGGGTGCGCGAGGTTGAGAAGGATGAGGAAATCGTATATAGGAAACTGCAAAATCACACTTTGCCTTCTGCATCACCATCTGCCAAGGTTGTACACACAGAATATTAGCAGCTCGTCCTGTCTACATGAGATGATGGTAAGGATTCCTGGTAGCTCTGTGAAAGAAATGGTGTGCTTATTCCTCCTCCGCTTCCTGGATTAGCAGGCGCCCACAAGCAGCCATCGAGGCAAAGTGAGCCCCAGGAAAAAGGGCCAGAGTGAAGAAAAAGGGGCCAGGAATTCCAGAGCAATACTTCTAGAATTTTATTCTTCAGTAAGAGATGAGCTGTCCCAGGAATAACTGATATGTTCTGACACTTTTCCCCTGTTGCACATGTTAATTTTGCGCGTGATATTGTTTTGCACAAAATAATTACATTTGATTGATAACTTTCATGCCACATTTCAATTTAATTGGAAACAGCCCAATATTCCCTCTTAAAAAAGGGAAAAGAATGCCGAAACTGTGCACGAGGAAAATAGTCTCTCTTTCTCTTTGTAGTTTTCAGCCAAATTAGCTGGCTTATAAAAGAAACCACTTCTTCCTGTTACAATCACTATATCCTTACATAGATAAATATTTTTACCAAACAATTATAATTTACTACAGACTTAATGATGAACAAGTTTTAATGTGGTTCAGATTGAGGTAGAAATATATAGTCTAACATAACATTAAACATAGTTATGGATTTTTATAAACAAAATATTATTCTCTGGGTAAATAAATCTTCATAATTGGCAATGTTAGTAATGATAGAAAAAAACAGATTGAAAGATAAAGTTGCTTGTGCCTTTAGAACTATGTGAAACTTGGCTTCGTTTTGAAAAATAGCATAACTATCTCTATTCAAACTTAATTACCTTTATTTACTTAAACATTTTCAGGGAAAAATAACAATAGAGAAGCATAAACAGCCTTGTGTTCATATTCATAAGATCATATTGTAAGAAATTACTTTCTGCTTTATTATAGATAAAATTAATAATGCTAAAAGTATTCCAACCGTTTTCCTGATACTAGTCACAGAAGCTTCATTTCCTACAAAATTATTATGCAAACAGTTAAAATATTGAAATGAACCTAAGAACTGATACTCGAACAGATCAGTCCTATTATAATTTGTTGACAATGAGTAATCTATTGGAGAAGGTGAAAGCAGCTAGGGAAGAAAATGTAATAGAAAGATTACGCCTACAGAGCATTTAAATGTAGGTGCTGAATAATTATCCATACATTAAAACATTCATATATTTCAAGACAATGATGAAAAGTTTGAAAAAATCTGAGAAAATTTAACAAAAAGCAATAGAATTCTAAATGTGATCAAAACTATAGGAGAACTCTATTAAACGTGTAACCTTGTTGCACACAAATTACTCTTTTCAGAGCCTGTTCTTTTATTGGAGTGCTCTGCTATTTTATGGAATATATTTTAATGTTGTACAAAGAAAATGAATCTCACGGATTTGATTTAACAGTCCACTTTCTCCATGTTACTATCTTGTGCTGCAATGGAACTTTGCTCTTTTATTCAGTTGTCTACTCCATTATAGGTTTGACAAGGGGGGTATGGGTGTGTGCGCACGCGTACACGTGCGTGTCTAACATCATTCAACTTAGGGTACAAATCATGTATTATTCAAAGAAAGTCTATCATTTTTACCAGTAACGTTCAGCGCATGCTCCCTTAAAACAGCATCTGATCGATAAAAGTTAGATTCAGCAAATCATTTGACTTATACTCTGACAAATGACTAGATTAGGAAGCTTTCCAGGGCTTCTGGAATATTGCATACTAGGCCAGAGAGTTGATTTGTGGAAAACATTTTCTACTTTTTAAATTATCTTTATTGATTTTGATCCTTTTTAAATTCAGTTTATTTTGAAGCAAACTTAATTGTGGGGGTATACACAGTTTCTGGAAAGGAGCCTTTTAAATAGTAAAAACAAAGTGATGATCTAAATACATCGACAGGAGCAGACATTCTGTTTATATTTTAGGAATCGAAAGCTTTGTGATTATAGCGGCCTTTGTGTGTGTGTGAAGGGCAGGATAGGATCTCATTCGAAAGAGCAGGTATGACTTGTCTAGCAGTATGATATATTCTTGGGATAAATTTACAGTAACAAAACAGAATCTAGATAAAGTGGGTTTGGGTGTTGAATAAACTGCTTTTCTACAACCCTCTTGTTGTCTTGGCATTCCACTGGAAAATAGAACATCAAGAACTAATGGAAGCCGGGCGTGGTGGCGCACTCTTGTAATCCCAGTATTTTGGGAGGCAGAGACCGGAGGATCCAGGTTCGCGGCCAGCCTCAGCTCTCTCTCTCTCTCTGTCTCTCTCTGTCTCTCTCTGTCTCTCTCTCTCTCTGTTTCTCTCTTTCTCTCTCTCTCTCTCTCCTTAGTGAGGCCCTCCGCAACTTCATGAGACCCGGTTTCAAAATAAAGGATAAAAAATAGGGC
>PVJS01003007.1:0-78896 GCA_004027185.1 Glis glis | reverse complement strand
GGATCCTCCGGTCTCCGCCTCCCAAAGTACTGGGATTACAAGCGTGTGTCACCACGCCCGGCCTCTGGACAATGACAGGGTTTCTCTGGAGCCTTCCTTCTCTGACTTCTCCAACAGCACCAAATGTCAAAAGCCAAGACCAATAGACATTTGCTTCCATCATGAAACTGAGGAGGGTGCAGTGTAGAAGATTTTTTGTGGCTGTGTGTACTTCAGCACACAGTACTTTTTTTATTTTTTGTCTTTTTAAAAATTTTTTGGTACTGGTGATTGAACCCAGGGCATTGCACATGCAAGGTAAGCGCTTTACCACTGAGCTGCATTCCAGCCCACAGTATCTTAATTTGCCAAGAATTCTTTACATTCACAGAAAACCCTTACAAACATTGATGCAAAACAAAATAAATACCACCTGATCTAACCACATGGGCTCACATGGGCATGGCCCGACATCAGTGACCTCAAATGATCCTACGTGGGAGTTGACGGCAGAGAAAGGTCAGACAGGAAGGATATCAGAAATTCTGGAAGAGAATCCTTAGTCAGTGGCAGATTCCACTTTGCAAGAAATATGAATTACAGACAAGAGCCAGGCACAGGGCAAACAACAGCCACACAGTTACATAACACACACACCTTCCCCCGCCCCCTTGAGCAAGCAGCGGCAGTGGAGACCTCTGAGAAGTTTAAATTGATCAGACACTATGTTTTCTTGTTCCCTGAATGAAGTCATGTGGTGCGATTGGCAAAGAACTGCAAGAAAAGGAAAATGTCAGGTTTTTGCTGATAAGGCTACCCAGGGAGAATGAAAGATGGTTATGACAACCCGAGGTCCCTCTGAAAGCAGAGATGGTAGTTCCATGTGTCTCCTGACCAATATTCCATAAATGACTCTATAAACGACTCTCCTTCTCCACAGAGAGTGATGACTGTCACCCTGGAAACATTTATAGTGACCAACGCACACACCTTCTTGCTCTGCCAGGTAAAACTGCCTAGTCATAGGCGGTGCCTAAGACAGTGTTTCTGAGGGTGGCCTGGGGGCTACCTGTATTAGAATCACCAGGGGGAACATGTTGATCAAAGAGCTTCTTGGTGGGGGGCTCAGGAATCTGCTTTTAAAAAGCAACTCTGCTGGGAATTCTCATGCAATCCAAAGTCTGAAAACTGCTCTTCTATCACGTGCTACCTATGTAATCTTCTGTGCTTGCTTCCTTCCCCTCACCCAGTACAATCTTCATATGATGCACTGTGTTCAAAGATGTGACTGCCAGCCGGGCGTGGTGGCGCACGCTTGTAATCCCAGTACTTTGGGAGGCGGAGACCGGAGGATCTGGGTTCGCGGCCAGCCTCAGCTCTCTCGCTCTCTCTCTCTCTCTCTCTCTTTCTCTCTCTCTCTCATCTCTCTCTCTCTCTCTCTCCTTAGTGAGGCCCTCCGCAACTTCGTGAGACCCGGTTTCAAAATAAAGCATAAAAAATAGGGTCGGGGGCGTAGCGCGGAGGTAGAACGCCCCTGCGTTCAATCCCTGGTACCACAAAAAAAAAAAACACACACAAACAAAGATGTGACTGCCAAAGACTAGTGCATGGCAGCAGCCCAGCACATGGTTTCTCCATTTATGGAGAATTATTTTAATTTTAATTTTGTTATTATTGTTATTTTTTGAGATAGGGCCTGGCTATGTTGTCCAAGCTGGCCTTGAACTCCTGGGCTTTAGTGATTCTCCTCCTCAGCCTCCTGAGTAGCTGGGACTACAGGTGCACATGACTGTACCTGGCTTAATTTATGGAGAATTCTTTATATCACATAAAACAAAGCTCACACTGAAAATGGCTGCAACAAAGAACAAGTCACAAATAGAAGGTGTTCCTGTAGCTCTAGGCTGACAGCTCATGTCAGGCCGTGAAAAGATGCCTTTTATGAAATGATTACAATTTTTTATGATATGACACAAAGGCAATGCCCAGTCACTCTTCGAGGCAATTTATTTGGGGAAGGAGCGTGTAAACACACAAGTGCAGTGGCACACACCTGTAATCCCAGCTACTCAGGAGGCTGAAGCAGGAGGATCACAAGTTGGAGACCAGCCTGGGTAGTATAGCGAGACCCTGTATCAAAATAAAAAGGACTGGGGATTCATCTCAGTGGTAGAGTGACTCAGTTCAATTCCCAGTACCAAAAAAAGTGTGTGAACATAAACACATTTATTAAACTTGACAATAATTCTTTGCTCCATACATTGTTCTTAATGAGTTATTAATCTTACACATGGAGCACAACCAGGTTCACTCAACACGAATAAAAAAATAAATCTGCTTGAACTGGGCATGATGGCGCACACCTGAAATCCCAGTACTTAGGAGGCTGAGACCGGAGAATCACAGGTTTGAGGCCAGCCTCAGCAACTTAGCAAGACCCTCAGCAACTGAATGAGACTCTGTTTCAAAAATGGGGGGGTAGGGTTGGGGCTGTGGCTCAGAGGTAAAATGCCCTCAGTACCAAAAAAGGAAAGAAAGAAAGAAAGAAAGAAAGAAAGAAGGAAGGAAGGAAGGAAGGAAGGAAGGAAGGAAGGAAGGAAGGAGAGAAAGAGGCCAGGCGTGGTGGTGCACACTTGTAATCCCAGTACTTGGGAGGCGGAGACCGGAGGACCTGGGTTTGTGGCCAGCCTCAGCTACTTAGGCCCTCCGCGACTTCGTGAGACCTGGTTTCAAAATAAAGGATAAAAAATAGGGCCGGGGGTGTAGCTCGGAGGTAGAACGCCCCTGGTTCAATCCCTGGTACCGCAAAAAAGAGAGAGAGAGAGAGAAAGGAAGGAAGGAAGGAAGGAAGGAAGGAAGGAAGGAAGGAAGAAAGAAAGAAAGAAAGAAAGAAAGAAAGAAAGAAAGAAAGAAAGAAAGAAAGAGATCCACTTGAGTCTGTGCTAAAAGCAAAGACTTCTGAATGATAGTAAGTTAACTGCCAGCAAGAGAGAGCTGCTGTGGGGGCCGGGGGCCTTTCATATGTGGGCAGGGGTTTCTCCTGAGCCTGCCATGTTTCACTCAAGGGAACCATAGGAAGAGAGACGCCAAAACAGCTGCAGAGAACCGACTCCGGGTGTGGCCACGAGACAGTTTTGTTCATTCTCTTTTCACGTTATGCCAACGTGTTCCTTGTGCAAGAAGACACAGCGGCTCTGAATCACACTGACCCCGACCCTTGCCTCGGCCATTGCAGACGAGAGGCTCTGCTGTGTTCCCAGCAGACGCTGATGCACGCTACCAACGCCCCAGTGAGCTGAGGGGCCATTTGTTCCTACGATTCCTGAGGTTTTCCGGTTGATTTCCATTTTCCCGTGACATCCCGGGAAGCCTCCGATCGCCCTTCCTCCTTCTCTCCTTCTGTTTTGCTTGAATTCAGCATTCCTCCACTGTCTTTCCCAGGGTCATGATCTCCATCTCTGCTTTCCACAACAGGACCCTCGACCTTCACTGCCCTCCTCCCTGCATCTTCTCAATGACCAAAAGCTTTCAAATAAGAATGAAGCAAATTCCTTATTCAAGATTGCAGAGTTTCAGCTTCACCAATAAAGAGGGGAAAAGAACTCCAAAGCAGGATGCGGTGGCACACGCCTATAATCCCAGTACTTGGGAAGTGGAGACAGGAGGATCGCAAGTTCAAGGCCAGCCTCAGCAACATCATGATACCTTCAGCAATTTAGCAAAACCCTGTTTCAAATAAAACATTTTAAAAGGTCTGGGGGGTGTAGCTCAGAGATAGAGTGCCCCTGTGTTCAATCCCCCCGGTACCACCAAAAAAAAAAAAACAATTCCAATTCAACCATAAAAAAGTTCAGGAGATGGTAGCATGTAGTTTCTGTTCTGCTGACCCAGCTCAGACAAGAGGAGAATAAACCAGAAGGAAATCCTGCCTGATAGCTATTAACAAATTATCCTGCTTAGTAAAAACCACTGGTTTCCCTGGAGCTGGGAAGCTGCTCGGTCAGCCATGGGAGAGCACCCACGGGTCCTACAGTGAAGGGCCTCATATTTCTGATCATTTGGATTTGGGTTAAAGCTACCCAACGCACTGGTTTTCCTTCCCTTCTTCTCCCTTCCTTTCCTTTTTCTTTTAATTGCTTTTTTTTCTTTCCAAACTGTGTTCCATGGTTTTATCCAGGATAAGTCTGTTCTTCCACCTCCAGACCCTGCCTACGGATTGAGATACTGGATCAAGAAAAATAACAAACATAAAATGCCAAACGCTTGAAGCCCACTAGCATAGCACAATAGTTTCTGTGGGTTTTCAGGTGCTCTGGCCAAGGCAGAAGACGAAAATGGAAAAAGAGAGAGGAAATCACTAGGCCTCCACATCGCTCACTGTGGACCACAGCAGGCTGGCTGGAATCCACGGACGGATGGGGCTGGCTCTGGGAGTCATCTCGGGGCCAGGCAGGGTGGGCTGCAGAACTTATGTTCAGGGAGACATTTTCCACCTCTTTCTGTTCTTTTCATTTACATAAGGAATATTTTCAGCAGCTGATACAAACAATAAGGAAGCCCTCCAAAGACTGAGACCCTGCATTTTTCGGAACTCAGGCTACATCAGAGACTTTAAAAGGCCTTGAGTTCTGTGGTCCTTTTTAACTATTTTAGATGCTCATCTCTGTGGCCTGTGTGGATATCATCTTTCTGACACCAGTGAGTGAACTCTCCAACTATCCTATGGAAACACACTAGGACGTGTGGTTTCTCAGTAGGAACAATGTATAAAGGGGTTTCTGAGTTTAGAAAATTCTGCCTATCATGGGTCTTGGTGTTGAAGCTTTCTACACAACAACCTACAGGTATCAAAAGATGGACAAGGCTGGGGCTCTCACCGCTTGTGGGCATGTACAAAGGGAGGAACATGAGAAACTGGGGAAGGGGAAAGGAATGAAATGCTTCCCACCCATATTGCCCCCGTCTCCCAGCCCCAAGTGACTTCAGAGCCCTGTCTGGTGATTTCTCCAAAATACTCAATAATGGACTCCTCCTCCTCATCCCCATTCCTGAGCTCTTACTGTGCGCCAGGCTTCGTGTGTCATATACATCGCCTCACTGGTCCTCAAAATACATTTGCTGGTCCTCAAAAAATACGGGTCCTCAAAATATCATTGCCAGAATTTTATAAGTGACAAGCCTGTTCCTCAAACTCTTAAATGACACTTCCATGTCACCTGGTAAGTGATGGGACCAGGCCTCCAACTGATGTTTTTTCAACTCCAGAGCCTGGGCGTTTAATCAGCAAAGAGAGGGAGGAGGTCTCAGCCCAATTTACCAGGTGTCCCTGAGCCAAGGTACAACAGAGAAAAACAGAAAGGCATGAAAACCTGACCTTCACAGAGAGCCAGACCTAAAGGCATAGGAATTTACACGCGCACATACATAAATTTATATGTTTATATATGTATATATGTACAAGCATATATGTATATATACATACATACATATATGCATATATATTATACACAGACAATAAATATACATGTATATATGCATGCATATATGTGTGTATATACACTATGCATACATGTATGTACATTATACATATATACATATATAATATATATGTTTATATGTAATGTGTATGTATATTTTAGGAGATTTCCATACACAAGGTAAGAAATGTATGAGTACATAAATTACCCATTGAACCCCAGTGGAAAAACCCATTGATTTCTCTAGTGATGAAATTGCAGGGAAGGCCTGTCTTTGAAGGCTCCGAGGCCTGGGCAGGAATGTGAAAGGCAAATGAGATTAGGAGAGGGTGCCATGGTTTAGATATGGTCTGATTGTGTCCCCTAAGAGTTCATGTGCTGGAAGCTTAGTCCCCACTGGAGCAGGGTTGAAGTGACAGAATCTTCAAGAGGTGGGGCCTAGTGGAAGGTGACGGGGTCATAGGGGCTCTGTCCTCAACAGGACTGGAGTTGTTCTCATAGAATGAGTTAGTTCTTAGGAGAACAAGTTGTTATGAAGAGACTTGTTCCCCATGCGCTTGGCCCCTTCTGAAATTCCCTTTCTGCTTCTATGTGATGATGTGAAACAGCCAGCGTGCCCCTCACCTGGATAGCAGCACAATATTCTTGGACATCCGGAACTATGGGCTAAATAATCTTCTTTTTTAAAAAAATCAGTAACCAGCCTCAGGTATTTTGTTATAGCAATACAAAACAGATGAAGACAGAGGGGTACTGAAAGGTTTCTCTGGAACTCAAAGTTTTCTTGTATATAGTGAATTGCTTAAGAAAAGTCTATCAAAGATAACTGAAGATGGGAAAACTGATAATAACAAGTCCTTTGGTGTCCTATTTGAGAATGTGTAAATGGGGTAGAAGTAATTATAGAGGAGTTCTCATTAATAGTAAAATAATCATGTCTGCATTAATCCTAATATTTAAAAAGACCCAGTGAGAGGAAAATATTACCACTGCCAGTGACCTCTTTACCCTGTCCCTCACACCAAGCTCTCCAGATCAGGGTGTGCAGTCACCATGCACAGAAATTGTAACAAATATCCATTTGTCATTCACCGGGATAATACATGCACCAGAAGGCTTTGCAGATTCTGATGATGCTAGGGGTAGGATTATTAACTTGGTCCACATGTGGTTTGCAGATCTAATGTTGGGAAGCATAGGGCACCAAAGAGGTTAAGATAATTTGATGGACTATATGGAAAATCAGAATGTCTTAGGTTGACAAAAGATCACCAAAGACCTGGCCTCTTCTGTATCTAAAAATGGAACCATGATCTATATTCAGTGGAGTGAACGAGTTATATTCCACTGATGGAGGCTCCAACCTGAGCCCAGATGGAATGGGAAGCCAATCCCATATCACATGAGGAGCCAAATGCCGTCAGGAACATTCTCCACTACACATGTGACCACAAACAAGTAGGTTTGGGTTAGCCAGGTGATACGTTGCCTTATTCTTTCTGTGCTACTATAACAAAACACCACAGACTGGTTAGTTAATAGACATTAGAAATTTGTTTCTCACAGCTTTGGATGCTAGAAGTCTGGCTGGGACTATGACTCTGCTTCTGAGGTGGGGCCTTGTTGCTGCATCCTACAGAGTGGAGGCACACTGTGTACTCACTTGATGGGAGGGATGGAAGGGGAGAACTCACATCTCCAAGCCTTTCCTAAGGCACTAATCATGGGGTAATCACACCTCTAAAGGCCCCACCTCTTATACAGTTGTGTTGGGGATTAAATTTCAACATATGGATTTTAGAGAACACATTCCAACTATAGAACACAAACACACATACACACTCACACTGCCCCCCCCCCACAAACACAGGTATAAACAAGCAAATACAAGCAAACAGCTCTGTGGCCTGTGTCACCTAGAGAACAGGTAAAAGGTGGATAGGGGCTGAGGACGCCTGCAGAGGGGAAGCAGGGACCGAGGACGTCGTTCTCTAATCCACAGATTTTCTTCTGCAGGTTGCTTACAGCAGGTCTGCTTTCCTGACCTCTCAAATGTACACCTATAAAGACAAGCTTCCCCGAGCCCACAGATTTTTCTGCTGACATTCCCAGGGGTAAAAATTATTTTTCTTCAAAGACTCTATTCTTGGGTAGCTGGTCTTTCTTATCTTTCTTTTGCTCCCTTCCTGTACAGCTCGTTCATGGTAGAATATACAGTTGATTGTCAAAGTTTAAAACTAGGGGGTGCTGAGCATCTCAGGAGGCCAGCCTAACTCCGGATGGGTTATTAATGAAATTAAATTCATGTGCTTGCCAAGGAGGCAGGTACGAGGATGTTCTTCACAGTGCTGTTGGTCCTGGAGTAAAGCTGGATACGACCTAGATGTCATCAGTAGGGGAGGGCTCAATAAACTGTGGTACAGTTGACCCAAGGAATACCGTGCAGCATTTGGAAGGGATAAGGGAGATCCAGAAAGACTGACACAAGGTGTCTCCAGGTCATTTTGTTGAATGACAAAAGCAAGTGAGCAGAATAATTCCATGAGATTTACATGTCATCATTCCTCACCAGTAAACAAAACAATGTTTTATATAGTCTTATATTTACTTGTAAATCAAGGTGTGTCAGGCTACACACTGAAATGAAAGTCTAAGATGCTCTAGAGAGTAGGGGGAAGGGCCCTGGGATTTGGGATAAGGGTTAAATACTTGTTTTACTTGAAATTTTGTAAATTTTGTTTATTTATTTATTTATTTATTTATTTATTTATTTATTTATTATTTTATTTATTTTTGCGGTACCGGGGATTGAACCCAGGGGCGTTCTACCTCCACGCTACACCCCCGGCCCTATTTTTTTATACTTTATTTTGAAACCGGGTCTCACAAAGTTGCAGAGGGCCTCACTAAGTAGAAAGAGATAGAGACAGGGAGAGAGAGAGAGAGAGAGAGAGAGAGAGAGAGCTGAGGCTGGCAGCGAACCCGGATCCTCCAGTCTCCGCCTCCCAAAGTACTGGGATTACAAGCGTGTGCCACCATGCCCAGCCATGTGAATCTTGTTTATAAGAACAATGTATGTATGTATCACTTATAAAATCAGATTAGTTTTAAGGTGTTTAAATAAATCAGATTTGTCTCTCCTGGCAATGGGACCTTCCCCCTCCCTGCCAACATACATAACATAAACAAACAAACAAACAAATAAATAAAACAAAACATGTTTCCTTAGCCCTAGGAACCTCAACTTCACTGCTGACATAATTTCTCTATTCGTCATTCTTTCCCTCATTCAACAAATATTTCCTGCAGGCCTACTATGTGTAGGCCCTGTTATGTAAACTTGTCTCTCAATATATAGCCTCCTGTTATCATTTCTTCATTCCCTGATCCTCCCCATAACTCATCTCTTCACCCTAAATTCTTTTCCACTAGAAACCCTTAGACTCATCAATCAGGTTTCCAAAGCCGCCCCCTGAGCCCCAACCCTCTCAAAGCACCATCCTTCCAGACCCTCAGCTCTTCCTCAACATTAGCCTCTGTGCCACTTACCGACAGCTCCATTACTCAACTCCATCTGACCACAGAGGCTAAGGATGGGGAGGATCCCCCCAACGCTGCCCCCAAGTCTCACTGTAGCAAAATACATGGTGAAAAGCAAATCCCCCTCCGAGAAGTGCTCCCACCCCTGCTCAAAGCAAGGCTGTTCTGGGGCTCAGAGCCTCCCAGTCGCATCCGCAGGTTCTGCTCTGGCTGCAGCTGGGGAGAAAGGAGACATTCAATACTGATGAGGTTGTTTCAGCTTCATATCTCTGCTGCCAAGGAACTCTCCGGGCTAAGGCTCAGCTTTACTCTTCCTTGATTTTCAAAAAGGTTTATATAGGACCTTGCATGTGAAGCCCAGCTTCTATTAACTTTCCTTATTCCCATCTACCTCCAACCCCCCCCCCCAAATGCTAAAAAGCAAAAGCAAAATTCCAAACTGCCTGATGGTGGTTTGGTGAGTGGCGAGTTTCCCCCAGGGAGAGAGAGTTTGAGGATAAAGGGTTAAACATTAACACACTTCCCTGGAAGGTCCTTTCTACTCTGTTAATGGAACCCAAGTACAAACCTTGGCAGGAATCAAACATTAGCTCATGACAGGTGTAGGCTTCATGCTGGCTGCTGCTGCATTTCCAGAAAGAAAAAAACATCAGGGACATGGGGACTACTCCATGACACAGTAGGCTGGAACAGATTGCTTTGCAGAGATCCCTTCTGGCTGAAATAATTCCCTATAACAACTTCCTTGACATGCTGTCAGGATGGCCTGTTTCCAAGGTAATGGCTGATGCCTGGGGACATAATAGACATCATCTGTGGCCTTGCAGAGGTACAGCCGCCGGAACAGCCCTGCCACATTCTCCTGATTCAGTCATTCATCCGCTCGGCAATCGCCACCAGGCTGTTCCCCTGCTACTCACCCCCAGCTGTCTGCCGTTGCTCCTATACCATCATATCGTTCTCTTTCACTGTACATGTGGGGGTCACAAACTCAAACATCTGTGGGAGCCAGTCAGAGATATGGATGACCCAAGCAGTCTAGGTGACAGCCAGACAGTCCCTGTCTGTCCACCGAGAGGCTGCTTGCAGCTCTATGGATGATCCTCTAGAGCACAGTTCTTTGTAGATCTCTTCTGTTTGAAAGGCATGGTGGCACACACTGTAATCCCAGTACTTGGGAGGCTAAATCAGGAGGATTGCAGGTTTAAGGTCAGTCTCAATGTCCTGGCAAACTGTCAGAGTGGTCTGTGTATTGGGCTGAGTCCTGTCCCCCAGAATTTATGTCCATTAGAAACCTCAGAATATGACTTTATTTGGAAATAGGGTCTTTGCAGATGTGATTGGTTAAATTAAGATGAAGTCACACTGGATGAGGGGGCTAAATCCAAAAACTAGTGGACAGACAGAGAGATACAAACACACAGCAAGAACACCAGGTAAAGACGGAGGTAGAGACCAATGGGCGTCTCTACAGACCAAGGAATGCCAACAAGGCTACGGACTGCCGGCAGTGGCAGACACAAGGGGAGAGGCATGGAGACACCTGGCTGTGGAATGGCTCTTGTGCTTTTTTTTTCCCTTTCTCTTTCTAACTTAAAAATTATTATTTTCCTTGTAAAAGAGCAAAATCTTTCAGGTAAAGAAAACCAAAGCAGGCCGGGCGTGGTGGCGCACGCTTGTAATCCCAGTACTTTGGGAGGCGGAGACCGGAGGATCCGGGTTCGCGACCAGCCTCAGCTCTCGCTCTCTCTCTCCTTCTCTCTCTCTCTCTCTCTCTCTCTCCTTAGTGAGGCCCTCCGCAACTTTGTGAGACCCGGTTTCAAAATAAAGCATAAAAAAAATAGGGCCGGGGGCGTAGCGCGGAGGTAGAACGCCCCTGCGTTCAATCCCCGGTACCGCAAAAAAAAAAAAAAAAGAAAGAAAACCAAAGCAAACATGCTCGTGGGCCCCTGGGTTACATGTCCCTCATCTGAACAACACAAGGGCCCTAAATCTTCTCTGGCCCCTTTCAATCCACTCTACTTTGTAGCCAGGGGGATCTTTTGAAAACTCAGATCAAGCCAGGTGCATGCCTGAAATCCCTTAATGATGCCCTACTACTCTTTCAATAAAGACACCGCACTGGTGACACCCGCCATAGGTGTAGACAGAGACATAGGGACGGCCCCACTGGAGAACACGGAGGCCCACGCTTGCGGTGAGAGGGGCACTAGTGGCACTGGGCACCTGCACAGGCAGTGAGAGGCACCAGCCAAGGCTCCCAATCACTGAAGGAGACCAAGAATTGGGCCTGCAAGTAGACATTATACGGAGCAAGTGAGAATAACCATTCAGTAAAGGCTATTCATCTTTAAGGCTCACCTAGTAGCAAATATCTACCTCCAGAATAAGATACTATAAAGGGAGAGAGATGAGACATAGGAAACCTACAGAGTGAGAGAGAGCTACCAAAAGCAATAAAGAATAGCAAAGAAACAATGAGCTCCCACAACTCCACAATAGAACCCGCCAACACAGAAGTGCAAAGATTGCCAGACCCTGAGGTTTCACCTAACCCCAATTAGAATGGCAACCATTAAAAACGCAAACAATAACAAATGCTGGTGAGGATATGGAGAAGTAGGAACTCTAATACACTGTTGGTGGGATTGGAAATTAGTTAACCCACTTGGGAAAACAGTGTGGAGTATCCTCAGAAGACTGGGAATGAACCTACCATATGACCCAGCAATACCATTTCTAGGTATCTACCCAAAAGAATTGAAACCAAACTACCAGACTAATGCATGTGTATCTATGTTTATAGCTGCACAATTCACAATTGCCAAACTATGGAATGAACCAAGATGTCCATCAACAGATAAATGGATTACAAAACTATGGGATATGTACACAATGGAATTTTAGGCACCCATCAAGAAGAGCAAAATTATGTCATTTGCAGGAAAATGGATGGAATTAGATAACATTATGCTTAGTGAGATTAGTCAGTCGCGAAAAGTGAAAAGTTGCATGCTCTCCCTAACATGCGGAAGCTAGGGAGAATAGGGCATAGGAGGGACTCCAGACAAAGACAGAGAAAACCTTTAATGAGTAAAGAAGGCGGCCTAACTGAGGGAGATGGGAGGGGGGAAGAGGGAAACACCCTAATGCACAGGATGTACATACACAAACTTATCAAAGTCAACTACTATGCTGAGCACAAGAAGGAGGGAAGGGGGAGGGAATGGAGGTGGGAATTGGGGGAGGGCTAATTGACCGATGTGTGCATGCATACTTCTACCACCCTGAACCCCATCAAGATGTATGATTACAATGCACCAACAAAATACATAAATAAATAAATAAATAAATAAATAAATAAAGAGCTTTTGACAATAACTGATATTTTAAAACTTCATAGACCAAAAAGTAGTTTGCCCTGATCCAAACTCAATCTTTCATCTCTTCCATCCAGACCCTGAAATTCCCTGTTGTCCTTTAGAAGGACAGTGATGTCAGCGAGCTGGCGGGGCACCTGCAAGAGGGGAAGAGTGGAGTTGTGTCTGCTGCCATCTTGGTTCTGGTAGACACTTCTGGAGTGAGCTAAGCATGGTGCGGGACAGGGGTTGGCAAAGCATTCATGCAAACCAAGATGCGCACAGCCACCCAGCGCCATTGTTTTCTACAGCTCTCCAGCCAGTGTGGCGCTGTGACCACCTCCCCTCTGTGCTCAGGGCTGCCACCAGGGAGAAGACTCCCCCAGGGTGTGCACGCACTCTTTCCTTCTGCTTGGAGGAAGTCAGCATCCAGGGCTTGCTCTGCCCTCTGCCATGGCCGCCTGTGAGTTGGGGCCTGTGGGCCATCCTCCCCACTCTCCCATCCCCACCTCAACTGGCCTTCGCTCCCAAGGGAGAAGAAGAGATTTCCGGAGCGTCCCTTTGAAAGGTTACTGATTCTGCCCCTCCCCCACTGTCACAGGTCCATGGGCGGCCATCAGAAATTCTGAACCTGCTCATCTGTTCAGACTTATTGCTCCTTCCTGTCGCCAGCCCCGAGACCTGGACAGTGGTTTCTGGTGCCCTTGGTGCATCCAGCCTCCTGTGCTCAGCTCGCATACTCCCCCATCACCTCCTCTTGGACTTGGGTTTGTTGTTCATCCATCAATTTTACATTTCTGGAGCCTCCTTCTCACCACTAGCTTCCTTCTTCCAGGAATGGCAGATGTCCGCATCTCTCTAGTCCTAAAATGGACCATCCCTTGACCCCACGTCCTTGCAGGCTTCCACCCAAACTTTCTTCTTCTTCTTCTTCTTCTTTTGGTGGGGGGTGGGGTACTGGGGATTGAACCTACCTGAACAACATCCCATCCCACCCCGGCCCTTTTTATTTTTTGTTTTGAAAATGGGTCTCACTAGGTTGCTGAGGGTCTTGCTAAATTGCTGAGGCTGGTCTTGAACCTGCGTGTGCCACCATGCCCAGCTTCTTCTCCTTTTCTTACCCAAGTAATCTATGTGTTCTGTGTCCACTTACCCCTCATCCTCTACTCATCCCGTTGCTCTGTGGCTTCTTCCCTCATGATGCCAGGAGGCATGCTCCCCACAGCACCCACAGTCGTCTCCCAGCATCTTGTCTTTCTGCATCCTCCTCTCCTGGTGCTCCTGGCTGCACTGCCCCCAATTCCAACTTTCTGAGCTCTTGAGACTTCAAGCTCTCTGCTTTCACCCCAATTTCTCTGCTTCTCTCCTGCACTGATTTCCCTTCCTCCATTTCTTTTTTTGCGGTACCGGGGATTGAACCCAGGGGCGTTCTACCTCCGCGCTACACCCCCGGCCCTATTTTTTTATACTTTATTTTGAAACCGGGTCTCACGAAGTTGCAGAGGGCCTCACTAGGGAGAGAGAGAGAGAGAAAGAGAGAGAGAGAGAGAAAGAGAAGAGAGAGCTGAGGCTGGCCGTGAACCTGGATCCTCCAGTCTCCGCCTCCCAAAGTACTGGGATTACAAGTGTGCACCACCACGCCCAGCTCCCTTCCTCCATTTCTAAAATACCGATGGCTCCAGGGATGCCTCCCTGAACCACTTCTCATTCCGCTTTCTCTCTGAGTGATGATGTCCTCAGTCAGGACCTTTGCCACCTCCTAAATGCTGTGACTCTTAGAGGTACATCTGCAGCTCAGGCCTCTTCCCCCAAGATTTTGAGCACAGTTGTCAGATAGAAATGTCTTCAGGGGCCAGGCATGGAAAGTCAAGGAAGCAAAGTGTCTGTAAAGCCCAGTACAGTGTACAGCTCGTCACAGTGGTACACACCTATAATCCCAGTACTTGGGAGGCTGAGACAGGAGGATTACAGCAATGTAGAGATACCCTGTTTCAAAATAAAAAATTAAAAAGTGCTAGGGGTGTTGCTTCGAGGTAGAATGTCCCTGGGTTCAAGCCCCAGTACCAAAAAAAAAAAAAAAAAAAAGTGAAGCAGGCCAGAGAATGACTGGTTTTAGCTAATGGGATCAGGGGGAGCAGGGAGTGGCTGCTACTAGGATCTAGCCAATTATTGACAGATAGGAATTCAGGACTAGTGTTGCCAGATTTTCCCAGAGAAACCAGCAATACATAATCCTATTTGGAATCTCTCAAAGATTAAATATTGGTTCAAAAATTTTAAAATGTCTTTCTGGATCAAAGCCTGTCTGAGAACCATGCCTGACCATGGACCTCCAGTCTAGGATAATAGATAGACTCATGTATTTACTGACTGCCCGACACCTTCACTCTGATGCGCATAGACACTTTAAATTGAATGTGCCCCAGAAACCCTCCTCTCCTCCTCCTGTGCATCTTTTCTCAATTAGTGACATCTTCCATCCACTCATCCAAGCTGCAAAGAAAAAGGACATCCTTCCTCTCTTCCCTTTCCTCCTCCTCCATATTCATATCCCAAATTCTACCCACATTATTTTCTAAATAAGTCTTGAATCTGTTTTCTCCTCTCCATCCCTAACCACCATGATCACGGTTTAGGCTTCTATATCTTTTTCCTGGACCAGTATCCTTGCAAGGGTTTTAAGTAATGGTTCATCATCGTTGACTCTTCCCACATATAATTTATTATTTTATGACAGGCTTGTTAATCCCAGTACTGGGAGGCTGAGACAGGAGGATTACAGGTTCGAGGCTATCACACAGTAACTTAGCAAGACCCTGTTTCCAAATAAAAAATAAAATAGGCCTGGCAGTGTATCTCAGAGGTAGAATGCCCCGTGAGTTCAATCCCCAGGACCACAAAAAAAATTATTTTGAGCCATGCACGTAACCTTATTCCCTTGTCAATGACTGGATTTGGAATGGGCTCATGACCCAATGAGGGCCAATGGAATGGGAGGGGAAAGTTTCCTGGGAAGTGTCTGGAAGATTTTTTCCTTGCTAAGAAAGCAGCACATAGAAGAGACAGCTCACTGCTGTCTATGATTATTGCTGTTCGGCTGTTGCTCTGGGAGCTGCTGCAGCCATCTCCTGAATATGAAGAAAGGCAGCCTGCAGGCAGAGATAGAAATGACTGAAGCAGTTTCCAACCACACAGAGGGGAGGAGAGAAGAGGGAGGGATGGAGCCTGGGTCCATGGTGACTATCCTGAGGTGCTGGGTCAGCTGCCTCTGCTGTCTGTCATCTCAGAGCTTTAGCTATGTGGGATAATAAAGCTCTTGGCAGATTCAGCCAATAGGTGTCAGGGCTTTGTGTTCAAGGAAGCCAAGGCATCCTGGTCGGTACCCTTGTCTCCTACCTCCAGACGTGTGCTCCATCACTCCACATGACACCTGACTGCCTGGGTGGTCCCTCTCCATGCTAATTTGCCTGCATCTCCCCTGCTTACAGATCCCAGTGCCCACGGAATAAAGTCCCAAGACCTTGACAGACTGCACAAAGGCTCCTATCACCAGGACCCCTGCCTCTGCAGCTGAATTGGTTCTCATTCCCTAATGCAGAGTATGCTCCCTCTAGTCTGATCTGCTTGTGGTTCCTTACAGAAATGATGCTGTTTAACTCTTTTGCTCATATATACAAGTGCAAGGGCAGCTAGGTGCGTGGAGATACGGAAGGAAACAAGAGAGATGAGGTCCCAGCCTTCACGGAATGTTCCAGCCACTGTCCCCAAAGCCTCTGCACCAGCCATCCCCTCTCCCTGAAGCACCTTCCCTCTGTCTTTATCTGACTAATATCTACCTATCTTTTCTTTTTCCAGTCCGGTGTTTAGCCCTTGAAATGTATATATTTAAAATTGTTCCCCAAACGTTTTACTCTAAAAATTTCAAATGTCCCTGGGTTTGAATGTATTCAAATGCTCCTGGGTTCAATTCCCAGTACAAAAAAAAATGAAAGAAAGGAAGAAAGAATAGCATAGTGAATGTTCATATACCTTCACCTAGATTCACTAATTAATTATATTTGTTCTCTCCTCCCATATACATATGTATGCACACATTTTTTCTTAACTATTTGAAAGTACCTTGTAGATAGCTATGACTCCTGACCCACAAATAGTTCAGCATATGTCTCCTAAGAGTAAGGATGCTCTCTTATATAACCATAAAGCTGTTATCATCCCCACAAAATTAGTATCAAGATAATAATATTACCTATTATGGAGTCTATATCAAAAATTTTCTCCACTGTCCCAAATATGTTCATGAGATTTTATTTTGCCTCCAGGATCTGCCTTCCGGGCTAAGTTGTCATCTCTCTTTGGAGCCTTCAGTGTTCTGCAGCTCACCACCAGGTGCTCCTGCAACACCCCTGCAGGTCACCATCATGGTATTAGCACTCTGGTCAGGAGAGCTTACCCCTCAGTACTTCAAGTCCCACATACTTGTCTCTGAGTGCTCAGTGCCTAGCGCACTGTGGGGTACCCAGTAGGTGCTCACTTTTTGGCTGAGTGGATGATTGAATACGTGGCAGAAAAGGAGACCAAGCCCATGGCCTCAGTGCCATTTTATTTCCATATTTAACTGCTTTTTACAGGCAGTGGTGTTAATAATGTAAGAGCAGACAGCCCATCTACTGAGTGGCAAGAAGAGAGGCAAGTTGTGAACAATGGCATGAACCAACAATTAATGACGTCCAAGGCCACACATGACTCAGATATCTGAGTGCAGTAGGAGAGAAAAACGCCAGCCTTCTTACAGTTGCTGCAAAGTCTCCATCCTGTTTGTCATTTTCTTCTAAACAGAAACCAGGACCTCTTTTGAGTGAAGTTAAGAGCAAAACTCCATGTCTACCTGGAGCCAAAATTTTTGGCAGGAAGGATGACTCAACATCCAGGATTGTACCAGGGGAAAGGGTCCTCTGACTCCAGCCCAGCATTTCTTCCCCCGTAGTTCTCACTTGAGAATTATTGCAAGTCAACAGCTGAAACCATAATTAATATTTGGATCCTGGGACTTCAAATGTGAACCCAAAGACTGTATCCATTCTACTGGTGACCATTCCTTAGCCCAGGAGAGTGTGGAGGCAGGATAGGGACCAGCAGGTCTCTTGGAAAGCTATGGGCCACATGTGGGAGTGGCCACTTGATCTCTTCCTTTGAGGGCTTGTTTTCTTTCCTAATTAGCCAGTGTATCCTAATACAGTGTATTCTGCTTGGTCTCTTAAGACTCCTGGGTTCACTAGAAACACACAGGTGCATAGTCTTCCCAGCTACCGTAGGAACGAATCCCATAGTAAAATCACCCGACCATCTCCCTCTCCTGCTGGGCACAGCCCTGTGTACCATTAAGAACCACACACTGTGGACACAAAGGTAAATAAGCCACTGCCCTCAGGAGCTCATCACCTACTGGGGTGGGCAGACACCAAGACTCTCAGAATGGACGGAGAGTTCAATGGGAGAATATGTGCAGGACACTACAGATCTCAGAGGAAGGACACCCACCCAACTTGGGGAGGGTGAGTCTAGAAAGGACTGCCTGGCAAAGGTGGGCCTAGGATGGATAGGAATTGGTGATATAGACTGGGGGACATGCTAGAGACCAATGAGGCGATTGTGGGAACAGGGACAAAGTGGCCATTGACTACACATTAAGACGATGCCCAGAGAGTTCTATTTTTTGGTAACAGGCTAACACTAGAAGGCCAAAGACTGCGAACTGACTTGGAAAGACCCGGGCTCTCTGGCTTTGTATGATCTTTTAACATGACTCCCACCAAGGGTTAAAGGTAGAAGACATCCCCCTTGCCACACACACAAAAAAAAAAGTCAGAGAAGGTAATTATACCACCATCTATTTAGCTGCTAAAGAATTTACCATTCAAGGAGATAGGACCCTGCCTCACCAGAGGCGTTTAACAGTCCAACACTATCACATTACCCAGATTGTATAAAGAGCATGAATGATTTCCGCTCGCAGACCTCTAATGGAGGTGTCTCTTTACAAAGCCCCTGCTTCAGGCCAGCTGAATGCCTCAGCAGTGCCTCCAAGATCCCGCAGTCCTAATCCCTTTAGCAACAAAGATCTGTTTCTTTGCTTAGCATGAAGTAGGCCTTAGAGGCCTGTGTGTGTCTTCGCCTGTAGGCCAGAAGCCTCCTGTTTACAATTTCCCTATTCCTGTTTTTAATGTTGTTCTGAGAGCAGCCACAAAGGGCTAGTTTTGTCCAGCAGGAACAAGGGAGCTATTAGAGAGAGAGAGAGAGGGAGAGGAAGGAAGGAAGGGAGATCGCAGGGAGGACTCCTCGAGGGATTAGCAGACACAGCTGTTCTCGAAGGGAGAGGAGCTTTAGGCTGTTTATAATTTCCGTCACATTTACATTTTTTAATATTTTATTTCCTTAATTTTTTTCCTGATCAGTTTCCTATCCACCATTTAGAGTGTGCATCTTGCTGCCATACTGATGGGCCGATGTACCTGTTTTCACCCATTTAGGTCAGATTGAGCCCTTTGCTTCAGTGGTGCTCTGGGGTGATGGTCTCCAGTTTTTTGGGAGGTTACAGACCTCCAGACCACCAGGTGCCTGAGGAAATTAATCACTGGAGGGAATGGTCCCACTCCTTGTCCCAGCTGTGTGCATGGCAGGAATTCTCTAGGCAGTATAAGATTCATTCAGATCCTATAGACTGCAGCCCGTCTTCATAGTGCCTTAGACCTGCTTTTAAATTGCATCTCACTTCTATCTTGCTATTATATATCTAGCTAGTATGTTGCTAAAGGGTATTGAGTGCAGGTAGAGAATCTTATCAGACTCCATATTTCCATGGTGCCTGGAGAGCTACTGCTTTAATAAAATTATCCATGGTTTCATCCTGAAAGCACATCATTTGTGTCACCTTCTAGTTCTTGTCTATGTACATATTCAATTTTTGCACATTTGTGATAAAACCATAGATAGGTAGGGCATGGTGGTGTGCACCTGTAGTCCCAGATATTAGGGAGGCTGAGATGGGAGGATTGCTTAAGCCCTTAAGTTCAAGATCAGCCTGGCCAATATTGCAACACCCATCTCAGGGGGAAAAATTGAATTTTAGTCTCTAATTTTCCATAATATTATGCCATGCATTTTTTATCTAATAACAATTTGTCTCTATTAAAAAACAATAAACTCTTTTCCTCCTTCTCTTACCCTTTGCCCTGTTATGAATAATAGCAACTCATATACCCTCCCACCCCTAACTCTGCACTCACTCATATGGGAGAAAAATGATCTTGGATGGGGGATCATTGTTTATTTTATTAAAATGAAATTGTATATTATCTATTTCTCTATATCTTGCTCTCCTCATTTAACAATGTGCAGAAGCCAGTGCATGTAGTACAATATTTTTAACCTAACATGGTCTCTGCCAGTCCACTTGGCCTAAGAATACTCTTAGGCTAAAGGTGCAGATGCCCGTGTATATGAAAATATCATTTTTACTGTTTTGTTAAGTTGTCCTTTTCCCTGGAGAACTTTAGTCAAGAAATAAATGACTTTCTCAAATGTCCAACCAGCCCGTTGTTGACCCTTTGGGCTCTCATTGCCTTGGGGTAAGTTTCTGGACTTGAGTGTCTTTTAAATCTGGCTGAAATGCTACTACTGTTACAGAAATATTCCTCGTGATAGTCTCAAAAGTTAAATAGATGCGGTTTCCTTCTGCAGGGCCTGGGATGTGAGCTAATCTTTAAGGAGAGAAGGGACAGTGATTAACATTCTCCCAACTCACTCAGGGACAGCTGTTCCAAACCCTTCCTTCCTGCTCAAAGTCCTAACTAGTTTTCAAGAGGAACTTAAAAAAAAAATTTTTTTTTAAGAATATGGAGTTCTTCCAAGATTGCTCAATTATTCTTTCTCTAAAGTAAAACAGCTCAAACCATGTGCGAATCCAAATGCACTTTCTGTATTCAGCCCCCACTGGAAATGTGGGCCCTAAGATAAGACGCACAGCCTCTGGAATATTATTTTTCATACTGGCCAGGAAAAAGCCACAGTCTGAGCTACTTAGATTTCCCCCATGCTTCTTGAAGAGAAGTGCTATGGGGCATTTCAGAGAACATGAGCTTTGGGGGAGCGGAGCCCCTGTCAACCCGGGCTCCTGCCACGCAGGCTTCCTTGGCAGGATTACAGACCTGAAGCTGTGATTATTGTTCTGTGATTATTGTTCTCCCCCAATCATCAATTGGGGGAGACCATTTTCTGATGAAAGAACCTTTAAAAGATGTCTTCCGCTGGGCATGGTGGTGCACAACTCTAATCTCATTACTTGGGAGGCTGAGACAAGAAGGTCGCAGGTTCGAGCCCAGCCTCGGCAACTTGGTGAGACCCTGTTTCAAAATACAAAATAAAATAGGAGCCAGGCATGGTGCTGCACGCCAGTTTCAAAATAAAGTATAAAAAAAAAATAGGGCTGGGGGTGTAGCTCGGAGGTAGAACGCCCCTGGGTTCAATCCCTGGTAACCGAAAAAATAAAATAAAATAAAATAAAATAAAATAAAATAAAATAAAATAAAATAAAATATGCCAGGCGTGGTGGTGCAAGCTAGTAATCCCAGTACTTGGGAAGCTGAGACAGGAGGATCACAGGTTGGAGGACAGCCTCAGCAAGTAGTGAGACTCTCATCAACCTAGCAAGACCCTGTTTCCAAATAAGAAATAAAATCCAGCTGGGGATGTAGCTTGGAGGTAGAATGCTCTTGAATTCAATCCCCAGAACCACCATAAATTAATAAATAAGCAAGTAAATAAATAAATAAATAAAATAGAGTTGGAGGTGTAGCTCAGAGGTAGACTGCCCCTGGGTTCAATCCCCAGTACCACACACACACACAAACAAACAGAGTCTTCCCATTCCAAGTATAAATGAAAGGCCCTGCGAATTTAACTAAATGCTTTTATTAAAAACCTAGAATTACCCAATATGCTCACAGCCTTTAGGTTATGAGTGCTCTGACCTCATCAGCCTGTGCAGAGGACACGTCCTCAATGGGAGAACGGTCTCCGCTTCCCTGGGAGCGGCATTTGCATGCAAGGTGGTGGGAAGCACGTACCGGGCCGTGTGAGGGACAGAACCTCTGCCTAGCCATGCAAGGCAAAAGAATCGACCCTGACCATCAGTGGGTGACATGTGTCACAGCTCAAGAAGGTGGGAAAATCACAGGACCCTTTTGTAGCTTTAGAGTATGTATCCATTTGACTAACTCCATGTTTATGTATTATCTGATCAAATTATATGTGAAAACTGAATCCGTCCCTTTTACTCTCTTCCATTTGCCATTATACAATCTAAAAGAAAAATGAGATAAAAAGGAAATTTGACCAAATATTACTTTCTTTCAAGACGTACTTTTTAAAAAATAAAGCTTAAAAAATTAAAACATTTCATTCTTTGCAAATAACACAGAATCAAGGAAAGTAAAATCAAAAGCCGTTCCCTCAAATGACGCTCTGCGATAATTATTTTTTAGGTGAGCTATCACAATTAATATAGAAGTACATGCCTACACTATGTCTAAATAATGACAAGCTCTAAATGCTACCCATTCAATCTATGGAATAAGGAAAGAACTCATTCCAAAACTAGTTTTTCCATGTGCTTATTCAGACAGTTAGTAGGGAACAAAGAAGAATATGGGGAGGGGGCCAAGGTGGGAAGATAAGGCTGAGCTGCCGGGACCCTATTTACCACAGCAAATTCTCTCTCACCACTTTGTATATTCATGTCTGCCCAAGGCTGGGTGGTATTGGGAAGAGAGGGGGTAAGGGTAAGCATTCTGTTGCTACTGGAAACTTTGGAAATAAGTTTATCTAGAGGACAGCTCATCTTTCTGTAGGATTTTTTTTAATGCCACATTAGTTTTGTTTTATTCCCCCGCCCCACTGCCTCACCCAGTGCTGGGGATGGAACCCAGGGTTTCCAACATGCTAGGCAAGCTCTCTGCCACTGAGCTACACTGCGAGCCCTGCACAAGTTTTCATGCCACATTGACTAATAGTATCTGGGCCTTGTGTTGGCAAAGTCTGTAGTGACTATGGATGGATTTTTGAAGAGGTACATGTCCGAGGATCATCCAGATGTTGAATCTTCTAGGGGTTAAAGGTGATTAGAAAATATGTTCCTGTGTTGAATATTAAAAGAAGAAACAAGCTCCAGATGCCCTACCATCTATGTATATCACACATTTCCAAGAGCTGGGAGAATAATTTTCTGTAGGAAAAACCAAGGTGGCCATCCATATAAAATGTGAATTTTGAGTTGTTGACAAACACTACTAGACCCCAGTCTCAGTCCAGCAAAATACGCTTATGGGGTAAAAGAATCTGAGGTCTTCCTTCCTGTATTGATTGTTCCCTTTCCTCATTGTGATAAAACATTATTTCCTTGCCTTTTAACCAGTGACATGGTACAGAATTAGAGCCACATGAGCTGATTTTTCCATTCTATTTATTTTTTTCTAGTTGTTTTTTATTAGTCCGAAGAAAAGGGAACTGAAAGTCAGTCCTGGATTGCATACATCAACCCTGTTAGAGAATCTTTTATATTAACAAATCCTCTATCCTCTGTAATTACAAGTGTCGTAGTTCTAGGGAAACATCCATTCTAATCCCCACTAGCATTTGCCTCTAACTTTCCAGTAAGGTATCCTTTGGAATAGCTGAAACTTTCCATGCTTGTTTCGGCTCAAAGGTGAATTTGTTTTGGAAAGTTCACACTAATTTAATTCAGGGACTTGGAAGGGATATGAGAGTAAAAATATACCTTCTTCTGCTCTACAAATAAATGTAAGACTTCGGTCATAGATAACTCTGGAGCAGCTGAACAGCGGAACAATAAACAGGTCTCAGAAAGTGACTGTTAAAGCAGGTTGGAGTGATTAGCCACACTTTTCCTGCATGTGCTGAATGCCGAGGAGCGCCTTGAGCACAGTGGGCTTTGGTGCCCCCTTTATATAAGGCCTGCTGGCTTCCTTCAGGAGAAATGCCAGCCAAAGCAACATCCAGGGGCAATTTTTTTCTGAAAAAGCTTTCCATTTTGGCGGGAGGCAGGGTTCAGCCAGACCCCAAGGCAATGGATTCCCCTGGTAGCTCACTGTTGCAGATCAAAGTTTTGATTATGATTAAAAAAAAAATACTACTCCTTCCTGGTTTGGGGCTGCAGTGCTCTCAGAGCTGTCTGAGACCCAGAGCTTGGGTAGTCCTTGGGGGGTCTACATTCTGTGATCCCTGGTGGAGGCCAGACAGAAAAGCTACACAGCCACACACTCAAGGTCCTCAAAGTCCAATTCCAGATACAGTCTCCAAATTCACAGTGACTATTTCCCCTAAACCGTTATAGTAACATCAGCAGAAACCCCCAAGCTCTCTGGTAGGCAGTGGGTCTCCCTTCTCCCTTTTCCCACCCATATTTTAATGACATTTCTTAAGAATAATTATTTGGATCGTCTCTCTTCTGTGTCTTATTTATTTTGTGGTGGAGTTGCTATGAGGCAAAAAGAAACAAACACATGGCTCTTTTAAAAAAAATGCAGGAGGAAAAATATGTGTGGAAAGACCACTGTCTTAACATTAGGTACCCCTGGAATGTGTAGGATTTAGCTGATACAAAAATTTCCATGTCTTAAAAGCTATCTCCGATTTTAAAAATAATAAAAATCTGGCTACAGCCCTTGCACTGGAAAATTCAATATTCTTTAATTCCTTCTAAAAACTGGGGGAATTAAAATAGAATCCAGGCAAAAGAGGTTGGTATGCTGGTATCTTTTCACCTGTTTTGAATTATGTGGTTCAACCCAGCATACATTCCCCCAGGGGGCTGTGGAATCTTCTTCCTTCAAGAACATGCTAAACACCCATCTGTCAGAAACAGTTTTGGGGTACTGAGGTATAGAGATGGAGAGTGGAAGAAAGCCTCCCTGGAGGCTGCTGCCTGTGTGGACACTTCTGTCTCTGCTAGGTGCATGTGCTCAGTATCCTTGATCAGCGTCCCTTCCTCGTACCGTGGCGGGCAAGGCCACCCACGCTGCAGACATGGCAGTCCACGTCCTCAAGAAGCTCGTCCTCTCCTGGAAGAGCCAGATGCGCAGACAGACCTCGCCAAGACAATACCACATTGTGAGTAGAATGTCAATGAGAGACAGTGTGTATTAGTGGAAAGGGACACCATTGAGAACCACCTCCTGTGCTTCTGGAGGCTTAACGTGGTTCTCATGAGACAGCCCTGGGTGTGTGCATCCTTATCTTGGTTTTGTTACTGAGTCAAGCCTGTGGTCACCAAACTGGTGAGGGATAGAGCTGGGTTTGCACCAAGAATGCTCTGATTCCAAAGTCCATGCTCTTTTTATAACAAGCGACATGGCAAGTACTGTATTTTAATACAGCCTTTTCCCAGTTCTTTACTGAATTTTGCCTATTTGTACTTCTCTTAAGGAAATGACATTAACCTGGATGTAGAATTATTTATGTACTTATCAACTTTATTGTGCCAGAAACTTCAACGGCAGGAACGGCATCTCTTTGCATACTGTTAGTGACTGTGTATAATTCTTTAGAGAAAGTGTTCCTCTCTGATGAGGCGATGGCTAAGCAGACACCTGAAAGAACTGAGAGCAATCCTTGAGGGTGTGGGGAGTGGGCTGGGAAGCGATGCACAGGCCTTACACTTTTCACTATTTGCATTTGCTTACTGTTTACACCTCTGGCTAGGTTATGAGCTCTATAAGGACATGGATTTAGTCTGCCTTCACCTCTGCTGATCCTCAATGCCTAGAACAGGTCTGATATATGAAGGGAACTCCCTTCATATTTGTTTAATGTTCCCTATTTGGATATTCGGGTTTTTTTCTCTATTAAGCACTTATACACAACTACTTAGCTAAGCACTTTACATACGCTGCTTTACTTAAACCCTATTGATGTACTATTCTCTTCTCCCATCTTACAGGGGGTGAAACTGAGGCTAGGGAACTTGCTTAAGGTGACTCAGCTAGTAAGTGATAAGCTGGAATGTGAACCCAGGTGTCATCCAAAGTGTGTGCCCCTCAATCACAATATTATTCTAGTCCCATTGAGCCTATTATGGCCATCACAGTGTTGTATACATGGGAGGTCCTGAACAAACAGTCATTAGGTTGAATTAAATATACTCAGTACAGAGGAGTGGGTGCACCCAAAAAACTACAACCTAGGATGTAGAGACCAGGTTAGAAGATACCTCGTTCTGGTATGGAAGCGAAAAAGGCCCAGCATAAAAGAAATGTGGTCAGCTGAATGTACACACTTCTCCCCAGAAACCTACCTGTGACCAGTCTAACTGCAACACAATTCCCTGGAATGTGCTCGATCCAGGCAAGCAGGAGACAGAAAACACCACCAAGCCCTCAAGGTGAGGGGCACGAAGGTTCTGGGACCAGGGCCCCTTCTCACCTATGCTGATAAGTAGATGCCTCTTCCCAGCCCCTCCCCTCCCCCCGGCCAAAACCAGCTATACAGACCAGATAGGGCTCTGACCGCCATTGAAGTTTGAGCTCTAGGGCTCCTGGATTCTGTCAATCCACCACCACCTTGCCCAATCAATGCACCCAGCACAGGCTGACCTTCTTCCTTTGAAACATTTTAAGACAATTGTCATTTGATGGATCTGGCAGGCTGTCCCCTCAGGCCATTCCCACCTTCCATGGTTTCTTCTTCTATGACATAGGACAGGCCCCTTAAGAGGGGACTCACACTGGTCCACAGGTGGCTGCTCCAAACAGGTATTTCCAACGACTGCATCCTCATCTCAGGAAATGATACTGCTTCATCTCTCAAGACAGACATATCTGGGAATCATCCGTGATTCCTGCTCTTTCCTCTGCCCCTAGACTTATGCCATTTTATGTCATGCCAATTATGCCACCAAAATACATCTTGGGAGCTTAAAGATGGTGGAACAGAGGGAGACAGCATGTCTCAGGTGCTCTGCAACTCGGAACTCAACCAGTGGGAAAACTGCTTCTTGGCAAGGAAAGAAAAGCAGCCAGAACTCAACAGAAGAATGACAGTTAAAAACGCAGTGGAATTGGACGCAGCACAGAGAGCAGAGGACTGAAAAGAGCCCCACGCATCTCACCTGGTGAGCAGAGAGCGGTGGCGGCGCCATCTTGCGGACCCCCTGCGGGGGCTGGCAAATACTTGGATCCGAGGCTCAGAGACTAACTTCAGCAAAGAAGCAGAATCCTGTGAAGCCAGTGACTGCAGAAAACTATCAACAAAATCAAGCACACTCTTCTCTCGACATTGAATACCTCAAAACTAGATTCCCCAGACTGCCCAACAAGACTGCACAACAAAATCCTGCAGCTGCAGCTGAACTCATCTCTGCCTGCAGGGACCTGAGCAGCACTGATCAAGATTGTGAGTTTACAAACCGTCCCAGCAGGAGCCTGCCCTGCATGGCCACAGGGTCCTGCATGGCAACGAACAGACCTGCGAGGTCTATGAGTTTGCAAATCATCCCTGTGGAGGTGGGGATGGGGGATACAGTTGGACACAACAGAACATGAATTAGCAGACAGCTCCTAGGAACATTCAGGTGGGAGGGACCTAGGGCCGGCAGTTCGCCACACACCTGTAGGGCCTCTAGCAATCACCACAGGATCACCAG
Source organism: Glis glis (assembly GCA_004027185.1). NCBI lineage: Eukaryota > Metazoa > Chordata > Mammalia > Rodentia > Gliridae > Glis > Glis glis. The sequence goes on along the minus strand of PVJS01003007.1, from coordinate 51,825 downwards.
CCATGGTGTCTGTGGGGGGAAATAACTCATCCAACCGTGCTGCAGACTCAGAAGGCTATTAACAATTGCCACGTGGTATTTGGATGTTAAAAGCACCAAAGCCAGAGGCCAACAAGGTCCCACGTGATTGCAGCTGCCCCTAGCAGCAGTGGTGTCCCTGGGGCTAAATAATGAGGCACCCAAGCCCTAGGCTTAGAACAGTATAATCCCTCCCTGCTAGGGCTTGAACCCTGAAAGCAGGGAAGCCAGGAGCCAGCAGGGGTTCACGTGATCACAGCTACAGGCTGAGAACTCAACACTCTTTCTGCCAGCAGAGTTTGGGCCTGCCGTGCATGAATGCCAGTGACTGACAGCTCCATATGATCATAACCAGCAGATAAGCAGTGGCATCCCTGGGCTGTTAAGGCTCAGCCAACCAGGTCACAAGCTTGGAACATAGTAATCTTTGGCGCTGCTGAGCTTAGGTCCACTGGTCACAGAGGCTGGAGGTCAGTGCTCTGCACTTTCATGGGTTCACAATCAGCAGAGCAGCAGTGGTGTCTGTGGGGCATTAAATTCCAACCAGCAGGCTGCAGAGTCTGAACAAAACATCACAGTCTCTGGTCCTAAGGAGTTTAGGCTTGGAGAGCACAGCGGCCTGCAGCCAATCAGAGATTCCTATTTGCCTGAACTAAGAACTATATCTAGTTAAAGAGGTTCTGGGGGACAAACTTAAGTTTGATTACATGAGACAGATTCATAGAGGCAAATAATTACCCCTAGCATAGGCCTTATTATAAAGGAATAACAAATAGAACCTGGACTCTCATGCAAAGAGAAAGACAATGCCAAAACAACAAAAAAAACAAACCTGAGAACACTGAAAACATGAGAATGAAGACCAGCGAGGAACCAAAAAACTCCCATAACTCAAAAAAAGGGAAATCACCAATACTGACCTGCAGGAAATGCCAGAAGGAGAATTTACAATTTTGATTTTCAATATGATCAAAAGCCTCAGAGATAAAATCAGAAAAAGTGTACAGGTTATGAAAGAACATATGAATAGAGAAATTGAGGTCCTAAGTAAGAACCAAAAAGAGGCTTTGAGCAAAATTAAGGAGGCAATAAATGATTTCAAGACCGCAACAGAAACCACCTCTGGCAGGCTAGACCACATGGGAAATAGAGTCATTCATTCAATGAGCTGGGAGACAGCTCATTCAAAACTGACCACACCATCAACAATATAGGGAAGACAATACAATAACACAACCAGAACACCCAAGAAATATGAGATAATATGAAACGACCTAATTTACACAGATAATAGTCATTAAAGAAGCACAAACCAAGGGTATCAGAAGCCTCTTCAGAGAAATAATAGCAGAGAATTTCCCAAACATAGACAAAGACTTGGACATCCATGTGCAGGAGACATTCAGAACACCAACAAGACAAGATCAAAGAAGAATTTCCCCACGCCATATAATAATCAAAATGACTAACAGAGGACAGGGAAAGAATCTAAAAAGCATCAAGAACAAAAGAACAGGTGACTTTCAGGGGCAAACCAGTAAGAATCACTCCGGACTTCTCAACCCAAGTCAATGAAAGCCAGGAGGAGCTGGTATGATGTACTCCAGATCCTGAAAGAAAACATCTTCCAACCAAGACTGCTATATCCAGCAAAGATATCATTAAAAATTGATGGAGAAATAAAAACATTCCAAGATAAGCAGAAACTAAAAGAATTCATGACTACCAAGCCAGCACTAAAGAAAATACTTAAAGAAATAAAACACAAAAAAGAAAAAAGAGGCAAATACCAGAACCAGACGAGAGGTGAATTCCACCAGATGGGCAACTAAGTGAAGGAGCAATAACACTATATCAAACAGAAAATATAACTCAAAATGACAAGAAACAAAAATCATCTCTCAATAATAACACTGAATGTCAAAGGTCTAAACTCCCCAGTTAAAAGGCATAGACTGGCAATGTGGACCAAAGAACATAATCCAACTATATGCTGCTTGCAAGAAACTCAGCTTACAGCCAAAGATATCCATACACTAAAGGGGAAAGGATGGGAAAAGATATACCATACAAATGGAGACCAAAAACAAGCAGGGGTAGAAACGCTTATATCTGACAAGGCAGACTTGAAGCTAAAACATATCAGAAGAGACAAAGTGAGTCACTTCTTATTAATAAAAGAAACAATCAAACAAGAAGATGTAATGATACTAAACATTTATGCCCCAAATATGGGTGCACCCACTTTTATAAAACAGACTCTTTGGGACATTAATATGTTAAATAGACCCAAACACAATAATATTGGGAGACTTCAACACACCACTCACACCACTAGATCGATCTCCCAGGCAAAAGATGAGTAAAGACTCTTCAGACCTAAAGAACACTATAAACCAAATGGACCTAATAGAGATATACAGACTATTCCAACCAACAACAGCTGAATATACATTCTTCTCAGCTGCTCATGGAACCTTCTCCAAAATAGACCACATTCTGGGCCACAAAGCAAGTACTAGCAAATTCAAAGAATGTAATATAATTCCCTGCATCTTTTCAGATCACGATGGAATGAAAGTAGAAATCAACAACAGGAAGACCAAAAGAAATTACATAAATACATGGAGACTGAATGATACACTTTTGAATGAGGATTGGATCAGAGAAGAAATAAGGGGAGAAATAAAAAAAAAATCCTAGAATTAAATGAAAATGGAGACACGATATACCAAAATCTATGGGACACTTTTTTTTGGGGGGGGGGACTGGAGATTGAACCCAGGAGCACTCTATCTCCAAGATACACACCCAACCCTATTTTTTAGTCTTTATTTTGAAACAGGGTCTAAGTTGCGGAGGGCCTCACTAAGTAGCTGAGGCTGGCCGGGAAGCTGGGATCCTCCTGTCTCAGTCTCCCAAGTACTGGGATTACAAGTGAGCACTACCACGCAAGGCTCTATGGGACACTTTGAAGGTGGTCTTAAGAGGAAAATTTATAGCACTGAGTCCCCACACAAGGAAATCGGAAATTCACCAAATAAACAACCTAATGACACACTTCAAGGACCTGGAAAAATAAGAACAGTCTAATCCCAAAGTCAGTTGAAGTCAAGAGATCATTAAAATCAGAGCAAAAATCAATGAAATAGAGAACAAAAAAATAATACAAAAGATCAACAAAACAAAAAGCTGGTTCTTTGAAAAGATTAACAAGTGATAAATCCATAGCCAACCCAACCAAAAGAAAGAAAGAATCAACCCAAATTATTAAAATCAGAAATGAAATACAGACATCACTACAGACAGTGGGGATATCCAAAGGATCATCAGCAACTATTTTGAAAATTTATACTCCAATAAACTGGAAAACACAGAAGAAATTGACAGATTTCTAGACACATACAACCTACCTAAATTTAACCAAGAAGATATAGAAAATCTAAACCGACCAATAACAAGCAAAGAGATAGAAACATCAGTAAAAAGTCTTCCATTAAAGAAAAGCCCAGTTCCAGACGGATTCCCAGCTGAATTCTACAAAACCTTTACAGAATAACTAAACCCAATACTTCACAAGTTATTCTGTGAAAACAAAAGAGATGGAATCCTTCTAAACTCCTTCTATGAGGCCAGCATCATCTTAATACCAAAACTGAATAAATATCCCTCAAGAAAAGATGATTACAGACCAATATCATTGATGAACATAGATGCAAAAATTCTAAACAAAATACTAGCCATGTGCATTCAAAATCATATCAAGAAAATTGTACACCATGAGCAAGTTGGTTTCATCCCAGGGATGCAAGGCTGGTTCAACACACACAATCAATACATGTTATTCACCACATAAATAGAACTAAGGACAGAAATCACATGATCATCTCAATAGATGCTGAAAAAGCATTTGACAAAATCCAACACCCATTCATGTTAAAAACACTGCAGAAAATTGGAATAGAAGGAATGTATCTCAATATCATTGAGGCAATATACAATAAACCCAAAGCCAACATCATATTGGATGGGGAAAAACTGTGGGAATTCTCTTTAAAATCAGGAATAAGACAAGAATGCCCACTATCATCACTCCTTTTCAATATAGTCCTTGAGACTCTTGCCAGAGCAATAAGACAAGAGAAGGATATCGAAGGAATTCAAATAGGAAAAGAAGAACTGAAACTATCTCTATTGACAGATGACATGATCCTATTTTTAGAAGACCCAAAAAACTCAACCAAAGACTTCTAGAGCTGATTAAAAGTTCAGCCAAGTAGCAGGATACAAAATCAGTCTAAAAAAATCAGTAGCTTTTCTATATGCTAACCATGAATCCATTGAAAAAGAAATACAGAAAACAATTCCATTCACAATAACCTCAAAACCAATAAAATACCTAGGAATAAACCTAACCAAGAAGGTAAAAGGCCTCTGCAATGAAAATTATAAAACACTAAAGAAAGAAATTGGAGATCTTAGAAGATGGAAAGATCTCCCTTGTTCTTGGACATGCAGAATAAATATTATCAAAATGGCCATTCTATCAAAAATGATCTATAGAGTCAGTGCAATCCCTATCAAAATACCAATGTCATTCTTCACAGACCTAGAAAAATCAGTCCTGAGTTTCATACGGAGAAATAAAAGACCCAGAATAGCCAACGCAATTCTCAACAATAAGAACCATGCAGGAGGCATCACAATTCCTGACTTCAAATTATACTACAGAGCTATAGTAATAAAAACAACATGGTATTGGCTCAAAAACACACATAGACCAATGGAACAGAATAGAAGACACAGAAACAAATCCACATACTTAATAGCCAATTGATTTTCAACAAAGGTGCCAGACACATACATTGGAGAAAAGACAGTCTTTTCAACAAATGATGTTGGGAAAACTGGTTATCTATTTGTAGAAAAAATGGAACTAAATCCTTATCTCTCACTCTGCACAGGAGTCAACTCGAGATGGAGTAAAGACCTGGAAGTTAGACCAGAGACTGTGAAGCTACTAAAGAAGGGTATAGGTCCAACATGTCAACATTTAGGCACAGGTAGAAACTTCCTCAACAAGATCCCCAAAGCCCAGAAAATTAAAACAAGAATTAATAAATGGTATTATATCAAACTAAAAAGTTTCTGCTCATCAAAGGAAATCATCAGCCAGGTGTGTTGGCGCACGCTTGTAATCCCAGTACTTGGGAGGCGGAGACCGGAGGATCTGGATTCGCGGCCAGCCTCAGCTACTTAGTGAGGCCCTCCACAACTAAGTGAGACCCGGTTTCAAAATAAAGTATAAAAAAATAGGGCCGGGGATGTAGCTCAGAGGTAAAACGCCCCTGGGTTCAATCCCCAGTACCGCAAAAAAAAAAAAAAAGGAAATCATCAAAAGGCTTAAGAGAGTTGGGCGTGGTGGCACAAGCTTGTAATCCCATTACTTGGGAGGCTCAGGCTGAGGCAGGAGGATCACAAGTTTGCAGCCAGTCTCAGCAACTTAGTGACACCCTCTGCAATTAGTGAGATCTTGTTTCAAAATTAATAAAAAATAGGGTTGGTAGAATATCCCTGGGTCCAATCAGGAGTCAAATTTTGGAAATAGTTAAGAGCAGAGGTCACGGGAGCCTGGATTTGAGGTCAAGACTGCCTGGATTTGAATCCTCACTCCAATGCTTAATGACCTTGCTTGAGGGCCTTAGCAGTTTCATCTGTAAAATGAGGGCCAGTAACAGCCTCTCCCAGCGAGCTGGGCCAGGGCTGCAGGAAATGCATGCATTCCAGACTTTCTTTTGTGCTGTTTGATTCTTCAAAAAGACTCAGAACATTTGAGATCAAGGATAGATCTTCCCTCATCTCCATGTCTACTTATCCCATCTCGAATAACACTAAGCCCTGAGATTTTGAAAGTAGAGATGTGGTTGTCTGCTGTGGTTTGGGGACAGCTGTGAGGAAGCTTTCAAAGCAGCTGGTTCAAGCATAGGACCAGAACATTTTCTTCACCTCAGATTCCTGGCAAAACAAGGCCCGCAGTTAGAAGGGAAAGGTTTTAATTACCAAGCCACCTGTCTAGCCTTTTGGCTGGCTCCCTGTGGGCAATGGGGCATTTAGGGGACCATGCTCAGAGTCCTTAATATCTTTCACATTTCACAGTACCGTATAATCAAGGAGAAAATTAACAGCTCTCCAAAACAGGTCCCCATTATGGCTCCCCTTCCCCATTTGTTATTAAGGATGGAGTGGGACACTGAGTGCTTGGGCCATGAAGAGCTGGGATTCCATCCCTTCCTTCCATGTGTTCAGGATACGGCAGCCCCTAAAACCAGATGACCTGATGCTCTCCAAAGCTAACAACTGCTCCCTGACTTCCCCTCCAAACTAAGTGGTTTTTTAAGTTATAAATTATACACTGACATTTTTTTTAGGTTGACAAATATAGGAAAAGTGAGTTGGCTATATTCAAACCTGAAAAGTAGGAGTAAAAATTAATAGAAATTCCTAACTCTCAACATGAAAGAGAAAGAGTGAGAGTAAGAGTGGAAAGAGAGAAAGAGAGAGAGGAGAGAGACAGACAGACAGACAGACAGACAAAGGAAGGAACAAATAAAGAAGAAAAGTAATAAGCAACTTTAAGGGTATCATTTATTTAAGCCATATACTTTCCAACTTCAGTTTTATTTGTTTGTTTTGTTTTGTTTGGAATAGACATAAGACACAGAAGAAAATGAGCCCCAGCATAAATGTCGCCAGGACCAATTATATTGCAGAGAGTGGTAGAGACTGGTTCATTATTTATTAAAACCTCACCTTCTAGCCGGGCGTGGTGGCACACGCTTGTAATCCCAGTACTTGGGAGGCTGAGACAGGAGGATCTGGGTTCGCGGCCAGCCTCAGCTACTTAGTGAGGCCCTCCACAACTTAGTGAGACCCTGTTTCAAAATAAAGAATAAAAAATAGGACTGGGGTTGGAGCTCAGAGGTAGAATGACCCTGGGTTCAATCCCCAGTACCGCAAAAAAAAAAAAAAAAAAAAAAACCCACCTTCTTTCAGTTAGCTGTGGCCTTGTGACTGAGTTCTGAGTTCTGGTCAGAGGAATATGGGCAGAAGTGCTGAGTGTCATTTGCAGGCCTGGCCCATGAAACCCTCTCTTCATAATGCAGCACGCTCTTCTTTCTACACAGCTTTGGAAGCCATACGTTGAAGATGGTGGCGCAGCAAAATGGAAGGAATCCAGGCGCTTGAATCACTGCTGAGAGGACCGCCTGCTAATTAAGAACATCCAGTAAGAATGCAAACTGTATGCGTTAAGCTGCTACAACTTTAACATTTATCGGTACACAGCAGCTAGTGTTACATTAGCATAGTCAAATCTTCACCCATTCCCCCCACGTGGCCTCACCTTGACATTTGCCAACACTGAGTTTTCACAGGACCTTGTCAAAGCTGATGAACAGATCAGTCACTGACAGCACATTACACCTCCCTTGGCCCTTTCAGTCCCACCCTCGGGACTCCCTTCTCTAAAAAGTGATACATCATTTGATAAAACAGCACACACCAAGAACATGCTGTTGTCTTTCTAAAAGGAAGAAATTACATTGAGGGGGATAAGAGCTCCTAAAGAAATAACAGGCAGAAATTAAATAATCCTTTAACTTGACGTGGGACATCAGAAGCACACCCTCTACTGAGTGGCTGTGAGCTGATGAGGGCGGGGACCATGGTGGTCCCTCAGGCCTCACCCTCCCCGTGCTGTCTCCTTCACCTGGTTATTCCTACTCCTCTGTCAGTGCTCAGCAGAGCACCGCTCCCAGGTCTCTGTTACACCATATCGGAGCACTGCGTGCCTTTCCTTCTGTGTCACTTTACATTCATGTGTGTGCTTTTCTTCACAGCACTTGTCTATATCTGATGTCATCCTATTCATTAGAGGGTGTGTTAATGATTGGTCTCTCTACAAACCTCCCCAGGGCCCACATGTCTCATCCACAGCTCTCTCCCAATACCACCTGCCACGGTGCATGGTCCACAGAAGGGCCTCAACAAACAGGCTGAATGAATGAATGTGTCAGATATCTTAATTCTTATTTAGTTAGTTAATTTTATCCATGCAGTCCAACCACTAGGGTTTTTTTTTTTCCTATTCTTTCTTATTTATTTTTGTGGTACTGGGGATTGAAGCCAGGGGCGTTCTACCTCTAAGCTAAATCCCCAGCCGCTTTTTTTTTTTTCTTTAAAAAGGGTCTTGCCAGGTTGCTGAGAGTCTTGCTATGTTGCTGAGGCTGGTCTTGAACCTTGTGATCCTCCTGTCTCAGCCTCCCAAGTAGTGGGTTCATAGGCGTGTGCCACAACACCCAACTCTATTCATCTATTTTTGTGTGTGTGTGTGTGTGATACTAGAGATTGAACCCAGGGTGTTCTACCTCCAAGCTACATCCCAGTCCTGTTTTATGCTTTATTTTGAAAACAGGGTCTCTCTAAGTTGCTGAGGCTGGCTTCAAACCTGTGATCCTCCTGTCTCAGCCTCCCAAGTACTAGGATTACAGAAGTGCGCCACCTCTCCTGGCTCTACTCATATCTTAATATCACATACAGAAAGAGAGATAGCTGTTAAAAACTAATGAGATGAAAAATTATGGAAAAGACTAAAAATACAGAATCCAAAAAAGTCATCCACCATTTGTTCACTTGCCTGACAAAGATGTATTTAGTGCCTTTACTATGCTAGGCACTATTTCAGTTACCCCGGGGAGAGATTAGGATGAATGAAATAGCGCTCCCTGTCCTCAGGCAGTTTACAAAGCATCAAATAGGAGAATGTTTAATTTAAACAACCGTGGTGACTTTTTCTCCATGTTTCCTTACCTGCATGGCCCTTGCCCTATCTACCAGGGAGGCTACTCTGTGCTCCTTGCCTCGGGAAAGGGATGACAAAACAAGGAGAAAATTTTCTTCTGAGCTTCAAAGTTCACACCCTGTGGGATGAAACAGACTCTGGTAATTAAGACTTGGGGGAAATACATGGTAATATAAGAACAAGGCTTCCTGACTCCCCAGGATGAACTCCAGGGGGGGAGGAAACAGCACATGTTCCAGGCAGGCTTGGAAGCTCTGAGAGCAGGGCTGACTGAAGCTCTGGGGAAGTGCCAAGACCCCAGAGGGGACGGACTGCATGGAGGCAACTGAGACAGGAGGGTCACAGGTTCGAGGCCAGAGCCTATAATTTAGCAAGACCCTGTTTAAAAATAAAAAGAGCCAGGGGTGTGGCTTGGAGGTAGAATGCCCCTGGGTTCAATCCCCAGTACCACAAAATAAATAAATTAATAAATGAATGAATTAATTAAAATAAAATAAAGTAAAACAATGGTTTATCTGAGTTGCCTGTAGTTCAGGGTATATGTGGGTAAAAGCCCGAAATCAGTCACTTAGCTGAGAGCCTTACATGAAGACTATGGAGTCTGGCTACTACATGGTAAGTAACAGGGAATCATCAAAGATACCCGAGTGTCAGCATGAGATGATTAAAACTGAGCACACCTGTGACACCAGCTACTCAGGAGGCCGAGGCTGGAGGATCACAAGCTCGAGGCCAGCCCGGGGAACCTAATGAGACCCTGTTTCAAAATATAAATAAATAAATAAAAAGGGCTTGGGATGTAGCTCAGTGGTAGAGCACTTGCCTACCCAGTGTTTTCAAGGCCCTCTTGAGGGTTCAATCCCGAGTACTGGGGCGGGGGGAGAAGAAGAAGAAAAGAAAAACAAAAGCTGTGCCTTAAGAACAGCGAGGAGCTGGCAAGGATGAGTTGGAGGGAAGAGAATGAAAGGATTGGGCAACAGCCCAGACACAAAGAGACGAGAGACAGAGTGCAGCAGGAGCTGTGGGAAGGGAGAGAAGGCAGCTGGAGACAGAGGCGGGCACCCTTGGCCAGAACTGATGTCAGGGGAGAAGGAGGGGAGTACAGTTGGCAAAAAGGCAGGGTTTAACTGGGAACAAAATATGTAGATTGGAAATAAGGACTTGGATCTTAGAGAAAGAGAAATATCAGTATTTGACATTTGTTGTCAGAGTTGGAAGGCATTTTATTTTTTTGCGGCACTGGGGATTGAACCCAGGGACATTCAACCTCAGAGTTACACCCCCAGCCCTATTTTTTATTCTTTATTTTGAAACCGGGTCTCACTACGTTGCGGAGGACCTCACTAAGTAGCTGAGGCTAGCCGCGAACCTGGATCCTCCGGTCTCAGCCTCCCAAGTATTGGGATTACAAGCGTGCGCCACCATGCCCAGCTTGGAAGGTATTTAATGATCCCCTAACCACTGCTTCTCAATATGTGAATATCACCTCAATAAAAAAAAAAACAGTATGCCCCCCAAAAGTATATCAACCATTGGGAATCTTTTATTTTTATTATTATTTTAAATTTTTTGTAGTACTGGCGATTGAACCCAAAGGCATTCTACCTGTGAGCTACGCCCCCAGACCTTTTTTTGAAACAGGGTCTCACTAGGTTGCTGAGAGTCTCAGTACATTGCTGAGGATGGTCTCGAACCTGTAATCCTCCTGCTTCAGCCTCTCAAGTACTGGAATTTCAGCTGCGTACCCCCACACCTGGCTAGGGATCTCTTAAAAATGTAGATTCTGATTCAGGAGATGTGGGGTGAGTCCCAAGAGTACCTCTTACAAGCCCTCAGGGTACTCCAGGGGCCACACTTTGAGTAACAAAAGATGAGACCAACATGTCCCCAAGTACAGCATGTATACGTCTGATAGTACATACAAGATTTTAGGTGATTCAGGAGCATTCTATTTTAAAATCTATACAAATTTCACGTCAACAGGGATGTGAAGGTTTTGGTTGTTGCTTGTTTTATGGAGGCGCTGGGAACTGAACCCAAGGTCTCATGCATGCCAGGCAAGTACTCTCCCAATGAGCTACATCCCCAACCCCTTTTCAAAATTTTATTTTGAGACAGGGTCTTGCTACGTTCCTCACACTGGCCTGGAACTTGTGATCCTCCTGCCTCAGCCTCTCAGGTGGCTGGGATTATAGGCATGCAGCCACTGCACCCAGTTGAAGTTTTATTTAAATACGTTTAAGTATTGAAAAGTTGGTTTGAAGAAATATTAAATAAATAATAATAGAGGAGGCCAACACCAGTGGCAGATATTAGGCGGGTGGCCCGTAATTACTAACGCGTGGGGTATGCATGGAGGAAACATCTGAGGGTACTTACAGGAAGAGAAAAAGTCCAGTTTAGAATAAGTAGTGGGAGGGGGCTGGGCTGTAGCTCAGGGCAGAGAGATGGTCTAGTGTGCGAGAAGGCCTGGGTTTTGTCCACAATACTGCGAGAGAAAAAAAAAAAACTGTAGGGATGTAAGAGGGAAATGCTGCTTGATGGGACAAAATGACTAGCAGAGAAAGTGACTCCTACTTAAGAGCATGTCTTGAGCCTGGGAGCCCAGTGCCAGGTACTCCCATAAGACCTCAATGGGAAGTCTAAGTACATTGTCCTGGGGGAACGGCTGGCTCAGAAAGGTTACCCAAGGTCACACAACTGGGCATATGGAAGTACCAGAGCACGGACATGACCCGGCACCTGTCACCCGAACAGCTCCCTCCGGGTCCTCTCAGTTACCTCCCCCACAGTCCACAAAGGCCCTCCTCCCCACAGCACTGTGGCCGCCACGGTTCTCTCCATGCCGTTCCTGTCACTTTTTTTTTTTTTTTGCATTTATGTCAGCCAGAAATGTGCGAATTCAAACTCATCGAACTCTGTTTTATAACCTGGGTGTTATTTCCATTTTCGAGATGACAAACTGAGCCCTCCCAGAATCACACCATCAGGATTCAACACTCAGGTCTCCCCGACTCCAGAGTCCAGGTTTTTTCAACAAGTCCACTTGGCCCTGCTTGTCACTGTGTGAAACTGTTGTTAATACACAGACTTTCCTCCCTCAGCTGCATGGACACCCCCTGCCTCATTTGCCTGCACACGCCTCCACCGTGCTCTCGGACCTCAAGACACATGACACTGTTTAAGCCGATTCAGAGTTCAACCTATAATCTTGGTGTCAGTTGGTGGCTAATAGCCTTGTAACTTCGATAGGTGCACCAGATCTCCGGCAAGTGCGGACAAGCCACAAAGAAACCCACCCTGAGGGTTCGCCAGCTGGAACTGTCCCCAGATTAAAAACTGAACTGCACACAGGAAGCTTTCCACGAGGTTCTCTAGTTTTATCAAGAATGGTACAAAAAGTTTTTTTTTTAAAAAGCAAATTTTGTTTCAGATATTACAAGGAAAGGTACCCTAAATAACTGTCATATGGGGCTGATCAAGGGGTTATTCTTCCAAACCAAGATCTCTTCACATGGCATTACAACCAAAGCCTAAAATACTGTTATTTTGCAAGGCGAGCATTCTAGAAGCAAGGATTTAAGTGTCAGACAAGTAACATTTACTCCAGATTCTAGCCTCCATCCCCTTTAATTTGTGTTAAACATGGCATTTTAAACCATCGCTACTCTTCTCTTCCATCTAGAGGGCAGACTCTCAGACTGCCCTTTCTTGTTGATTCCCACAGCTCCCCCTCCTCCCTTCCCCTGTTTCCTGTCTCCATCACACTCTGCCCTGTTCAGTGCACCATGTCACTAGCAGGGACTTCTTCCCACCTCCTCCCATCAAGACCCATTCCCTTCACCAAGTGTCTACTGCCCAAAGGCACACACTGGGTGTAGGAACGCAGAGTCTGAAGGAAGGAGGGTGGCAGGCAGGGCACCATCCCAGGAAGGGATCGCCCAGGACACAGAAAAACTCAAGTCTGGCCACAGATCACTCACCCCTCCCCAAGGGAAAGGGACGCACAGAGAACAAAGCAAGGCAAAGCCACACTTTATTATTGGCTGAGGCTGGCCTCCATCCAGCATGGCTGCTGGGCGGTGAGCTCCCTCACTAGAGCTAGAGAGGTAGGAGGCGCCGGAAGTCTTCCCTGAAGTCCACTCTCAAGCCCAAGTCAGAGCCACCGGCAAGAGCCAACCGCCACAACACAGCGGAGAGAAGAGCAAGAAAAATGCGACGATGGCCAGGTGCCTCGCATAGATTAAGCCTCAGCCACGGCCCCAGAGCCTCTCCAGCCAGTGAGAGAAAGTGGGTGCACTCAAGGGAATGAATGAATGAATGAATGAATGATGAATGGACAGACAAGAAGAACAACAAGGTGGTGGCAAAAGAACAGGCCTTCTCTGAGTGCGTCCACTGATTCCCAGGCTTCCTGGGAGGGAGCGCAGACAGGGCAGGAGCAGGCTTGTCCCTCGCCCCTCAGGAGCAGAGTGTGAGAGGACAGCAGGAGAGACAGGAGGTCCTGGAGGGCACAGTGCTCAGAGCCTCTGTTCTGGCACTCACGCGTGCACACACACACACACACACACACACACACACACACACTCTCTCCTCTGGATGGTGGCAACACCTCTCCTTCCAAACTTGGAAGGGGGCTGACCTGGAAGGCACAGGAGACAACCACCTGCGTTTCTAAACACTCAGGTTTTTTTGTTTTGCTTATTTTTTTTTAGCCTTTTTGAGGTATAATTGACAAATACAACTGTATATATTTAAAGGGTACAATGTGGTGACGTGATGAATGTATATATTGTGAAATGACGACCACAGTCAAGTTAATGCACACATCCTTACCTCGCAGTTACTTTTTTTGTTTGATTTTTTCCTTTGATGAGAATGCTTAAGGTCTACCTCTTTAGCAAATTCCATTCCATATCGCATTACTAACTATAGTCACACCAAGCTGTACAGTAGATCCTCAGAATTTATTAGTCTTATAATTGAAAGTTTGTATCCTTCGGCCAACTTCCCCTCATGTTCCACTCCCAGCTCCCACAACCACCATTCTACTCTGGTTTGGTGTTTGAATTTTTTTTTTCTAAGCCTTAAGATTTTTTTTCTGTTTTGTTTTGTGTTTTGCAGTACTAGGGATGGAACCCATGGGTGCTCTACCACTGAACTACTTCCCCAGTCCTTTTTATCTTATTTTGAGGCAGGGTCTTGCTGAGTTGCCCTGGCTGGCCTCGAACTTGTGATCCTCTTGCCTCAGCCTGCAGAGTCCTTGTGATCACAGGCATGTGCCTCTGAGCCTGGCTCTTAGCTTTAAGATTTGATTCCAGTTTTGCCCAAAGTCCTGAATGAATGAAAAGAACCCGGATGGGGTTCAGTCACATGGCTTCTTCCGCCTTCCTTCCTCCATGATATGTTGGTCAAACCACACCAAGCCACTTGGAGATGCCAGTAGGCAGCGAGATCCAGTCTGCCATGGCTTCTTGAGGGAAATGAAGTCTCTCCCTCCCTGCTTCTTGTTCCCTTTGCTTCTCCACAGCTGTTGGCCCTTGTGTCCCAAGCTGAATTCAAAGTCCTTCCTCATGTCAAGCCAGACTCTCACACAGGGAATGAAGGGGCAACGGGGATGCTGGCACTGCAAAGACCACAGACTGCCGAGGACATAACCCCAGCACTCTTGACAAGCCACACAAACCAAATGTCAGACTCCCCTGTCCCTCCACACCCCCACTGCACTGTGTGACTTGCTTTGAAGGGAAACACATGGATTTCCTAAGTCTCCTTCTAGTTCACTTCCTCACACTTCCACCTCCAAGGAATACTCAGAGGAGGGGGGTTGCGGTGTTTGAAGAAATGCTACAAGCAGAATTTTTAAAAATAGTAACAAAGCAGAAATTTATACCTTGAACAAATCATTCCAGCAGATGGGACTTAAAGCATTTATTATCCCTCTCTGGTCTGGGACTTTTCAAACACCGTGTTTCCAGCCAGCCAGATGGGGAACTGTTTGATAGTACCTCTCTGACCAATTACATACTAATTAAAAGACCTTGGTGTGCGCTAGAGGTAGCAGCTTTGCATATGGACTTTAATTACTGGGCCCTAGTTTTGCCAAGAAAACACAAAGGGCTTTTCTGGCTGGATGCTGAGGCTTAGAATGAACATATGGCCTGCGTGGGGGGTGGGGGTGAGGAATCTAATCCCAAACAGGAAGTCGAGCGGTTCCCCCTGTAATCTCCTGGAAGTAACTAATGTACCAGGGCCTTCCAAAATCCCTGACTCCTGCCCAGAACAAAGGGCATCCTGGGTCAGCAGGGGTCAGGCACCCTGGGCTCAGCCTTCAATCCTGGGACCCTCTGGCCTTTTCTTGTTTTTTGGATCAGAACTACCTGTCTCTTCCTAGGTTTCATAGAGCCCGGGGTAGCTCAGTATTAATTTTTGGTCACCCATAATTCATTCCCCTGTTTCCTGGTTAAACCACCCCAGACTGGTGTACAAGCAGAGGCAGGGCTATCTCAGGCTCCAGAGGAGTGCGAGAAACAGTCTAAGGAAGCTGCAAATAAAAACTCATGAAATCGAAAGTAACTTGGCAAGGCAATTTATTTCTGCAAAAGGGTGTGCCGCTGACAAAAAGTCTGGTAAGCCAGAGGTTTACTCGACTTTTATCCCTAAAAGTGTTCCTGCCCCTTTCCCTGATTGGTGAGGGCTTGGTTTCACAACTCTATGCAAGTGGCTATTCTCTAAGACCCATTCTGAAATAAAGTTTCTGACTAGGAAACAAAGTTTAACTTCTAGGATAGCTGGGAGTTTTGAAACAAAGTTTAGGGCTCTAGAAGAATCTGGTCAACCAAAGGTCATATGAGCTAAAATGGCAGATATTCTGTAAGAGTCTGCAAGTGGAGCATACAGACAAATGTATACAATTTACAAAATAGATACCCAGGCTACAGTTACAAAATGGAAAAGAGTATGCTTCTATATAATTTGCTACTTCAATAGAAAATATTATCTTTATTCCTTAGAGGAACATGGGGCCCAGGCTCCACCAATTGGCACAGTTTACTCCTTCCAACCAGAGTGTTTGGTTCAAGAATAGGCTTTTGACCCAAACCAGTATAATCAGCTTGACTCCTGAGATGTGTGTGGCAGCCCACACCTGGGTGGACATGTCCTTTGTCCACTTGGGGTTAAAGGGTGATGTCTGGAGTTGCAGTAGCTATCTGGCTGCCACAGGGAAGAACAGATCTGAAAATGGAAGACAACCTGGGGGAAGGAGAGAGAGAAAGAGAGAGAGAGAGAGAGAGAGAGAGGAGAGAGGAGAGAGGAGAGAGAGGAGAGAGAGAGAGAGAGGAGAGAGAGAGAGAGAGAGAGAGAGAGAGAGACTAAAACATTAGTCTGGAATTTGAAGTCCTGGATCAAGCCATTCCTGAATGAAGCTATGTAAGACTTTTTAGTATTGTAAGCCAATAAATTCCTTTTATGCTTAGCGTGGCATCAGTTAGGCTTTCTATCAATTTGCAACCAAAATCATCCTATCTGGTAGAAACAAGATTGGAAGGCAGAAAGTTAAAATAACTGTTTGACTTTACAGGGATGCAGCCTAAAAAGGACACACTTGCTGCAATCTCTGTGAAACCTTAGCAGTCTTGGCCCAGAAAGAAAGAATTCTGGAGCTAGAAGAAACCTAGGAGACAACACATCCTGTTTGACCATCTTCGTCGACTTTCTCTGAACAGGTATGTGTACATGAAAGCTCATGGAAGAAAAGATGTCACACAGCAACCCAGAGACGAATTCTTCTTCCCTCTGCCGTCTGGTTGTGGCTCGGTAACGCCTTCTCAACTGAACATTACAGACCCAGGAACCAAAATCCAATCTCTCTCTCTCAAACAGGCAACTAATCATCTTCTTTCTGTATGGCAAATGTCTCTTCCAATCAATTCCTGCTTAGATGCCCTTCATCTACCTGCACTCTTTGATTGACACTAGCATCTCATTTCTTATTCACCATTTTGCCCTTTCAGTTACTCGAAAACCTTTTCTCTCCCTTTCTTTCTTCCTTCCTTCTCTCCTTCCTCCCCTTTTTCCCCTCCCTCCCTTCTTTCTTTTTCCTTTTCAGTATTAGGGACTGGATGCAGGGGGTTGTGCATGCTAGGCAAGTGCTCTCCCGCTGATCTACATCCCTGGCCCATCTTTAAACTTTCTTTTGAGACAGAGTCTCACTAAGTTGCCCAAGCAGGCCTTGAACTTGCAATCCTCCTGCCTCAGCCTCCTGAGTGTTGGGATTACAAGTATGCTCTACAGCACCCAACTCAAAACCTACTTCTCAACTTAATTCCACATTGCCTACAGACACTTAACCTCCACCTTGCCCACTTCACCATCCTTTAAATTCTACCTCAAACCATCAATTATCTATCCATCCCTTTTCTATCCTCACAAGTAGTTTGGTGGCATTAAAAATGGCTGCAAATTTTTTTACATCCATTCCCAGCAAAAAAATGCACATTTAAAATCAATTTCTAGCCAGGTGTGGTGGTGCATGCTTATAATCCCAGTACTTGGGAGGCTGAGACAGGAGGATCGCAGGATCGAGGACAGCTTCAGCAAGTAGTGAGACTCTCATTACCTAGTGAGACCCTGTTTCAAAATAAAAATAAAATAGGGCTGGGGATGTAGCTCAGAGGTAGAATGCCCCTGGGTTCAGTTCCCAGTGCCACCAAAAAAAGAAAAAATCAATTTATCACAACTGAGTTATGAATATCTTTATGATGGTCGAGGAATATTTCTTCCTAGGGTCAGATCTCATAGCCACTTGAAATATTTTTATTTTTTTAAAGAGAGAGCTTGCTATGTTGCCCAGGTTGATCTTAAACTCCTGGGTTCAAATGATCCTCCTGCCTCAGCTTCCCAAGTGGCTGGGACTACAATTAAGCACCACTGCAACCAACTTATCTGAACTGTTTTTAAATGGATCAGGATGGTAGTAGAAAATAAGTTTAATCAGCTGGGTGTGATGGCACACACCTATGATCCTAGTACTTAGGAGACTGAAACAGGAGGATTGCAGATTCAAGGCCAGCCTCAGCAACTTAGTGAGACCTTGTTTTAAAAATAAAAAATAAAAAGGACTGGGGATTAGCTAAGAGCCCCTGAGTTTGGTCCCCAGGTCCCAGGTACCACCACCACCACCACCACCACACACACACACACACACACACACACACACACACACAGGTCTAATCATTATTTCTTGACAACTCCTTTCATGACATGATCAGTTATTTTATCTTCCTGTGACTAAATTCCCCCTATATCTATGACAAATTAGTGCCATTTGCCAGTGTATAACATTAGCCAAGTTCTGGTGACACACAGATGGAAAGCTTCTTGTAAACGTGAAGCAAGGTTATTACTCTCTGGAACCCAGTATGCAGCTGGCAGCTCTCAAGAATTACAATTATTATTTTTAGATTCCTTTTAGAGTGTCATAGGAACTTACAGGTCTTCAGAGAAAAAGCTGTGGGAGTTTGGATGAGATTCACACTCAGTTGCTGGCTAGCCCAAGTGAAACCTTTTATTAGAACTTTGGACTAGGAAGGTGGAAAGTTAATGCAGGATGTAAAATAAACAAATGATACTTTGAATTCATGCAGCGTCCCTTTTGCAAAACTCTGCAACTGCTCACATGTATCATTTGATCGTCAGTAACAATCTTCTGTTACTGGAAGTGTTCTGGGGAGAGAAGTACAAAAAAAGGAAAATTGAAAGACCTTTTCTATATGTAAATTCTGGGCTTCCTTTCTTAGCACAGTTATTAACGTACCTCCAGTTAGATATTTTCCCTAGAAATCTTCCTTCTTAATATCCAACTTCAAGCTGGATGTGGTGGTACCCTCCTGTAATCCAGCGACTAGAGAGGTTGAGGCAGGAGGATCGCCGAGGCCAGCCTGGACAACTTAGCAAGACCCTATCTCAAAATTTAAAATAAAAAGGGCTGGAGATGTAGCGCAGTGGTAGAGCGCCCCTGGGTTTAATCCCCAGTACTACCCCCCCAAAAATTGTTTTGAAATATCCAGCTTCAAATCTGCAATTAATTATAGAACTGAAAATCTACATTTCCCAGTCTTCTTTATTCTATTGGGGAACAAACCTTTGTACCTTCTCGCATGCCCTCCGTGGCTGCCTTCTTCCTCTCTCCCTGGCCAGCATCCCACTTGCCCTGGTTGCCCTCTACTTCCAGGGCTATGAGGTCTGGCTCCCTGGAAGATACTGAGGAGACAAGAGACCTAACCCTGCAAGGTGGGGTAGTTAGCTCCCAGGGGGTACATTTTATCAATGGGAAATAGGAGTCAGGGCAAGGTAAGAAGAAACCCAAATTCCCCTATTAACCTTCTCTCTCCAACTATGCAGAAATACGAGTTCTCTTTGTGGGTTGTCTGGAGTAGCCCTGCATGCTGAGAGACGGGCTCTTCGTGGTTTATTTTGAAATGGTAGCCAACATGGAGAGTCTATGTATCTACTGCATCTTCCTGTGCCTTCTTCATCCCCATCCTGGGATTTCACCTCCCAGATGTGGATAAGCACCTGAGCCCTTGCCTCAGACTTTGCTTTCTGAAGGACCAAAGCTAAGATGTTTATTTTCTCTAGTTCAGCATTTCCTGATGTGTGGACCACCTGCAGCAGATTACCTGCTAGAAAAGCAGATTCCTGGGCCTGCCCCAGAGACGCAGATTCACTAGGTTTGGGGTACATCTTAGGAGTCTGCAGTTTTAACAATGTTCAGTAGATTCCTGAACACTCTAACATGCGAGAGCCACTGGTCCAAATTCCTTCAGCGTGCCCCTGCTCCACTGAATGGACTTTCTGGGCACCCACACTAGAACCATGGGGTTCTTGCTCATTACCTCTTATTCTTGCTGGGCCCTTTGCTTCTACATCTGTCCTCACTTTTAAACAATCCCACTGCCCCTGTTGGGCTCATCTCCTTTCACCTGGGATATCATCAAGGCTCCCTAAATAATCTCCCCATTTACTGTCTTCTGAAATGAGGCTAAAGTCTGGGATCAGGCCTCATATCCATAGAGTAGCCAGAAAAGTGCAGTACAAGAAATGGACATTTAAATTCTGTCAGAGACAAAGTCCCACGGGACTTCACCTGGACAGAATCAGGCCTGTGCTGGATTTGTGGCTCTGCCTGTGTGCTGTGGCTAGTTCTTGTATCACTCCCACACGCACTTTGCTGATTGTGACTTTGTGTTCAGTGAGTCCCATGAGAGCAGAGGTTGGCCCGTCTATCTCCATGCAATCCCATCTCTTACGGGGCACACTACGCACAGAGTCTGCTTTACACAGGCTGGCGACTGTCGGGGAATCAGGGATATGAAATTCTCTTCTTTCATTTTCTCCCTGCCAGCCATCCCACACCCAGGTTGCTCAATCCCCACTCCTAATGTGAAAAGCACTCCTACCATGGCTCGAGAACTCTCCATGCTCTCTTCTGCATGACTTTGGCCAAAATCCATTTGACTGCACCTGCGTTCTATTTATTTCCTTCCCTGTGTGTCTGTTCTTTCTGACTTGAGAAACTGAAGTGAGAGTGTCCTTCCTTATCATAGGGCACAAATCGTATTGCTTAACTGTGATGATTAAACTAACATTTATTAAGCATTATGAGCTAAGCCAGCCCTCTCCAGGTATTTCCTCATTTAGTCCTAATAGGTGTACTCAGTCACCCCTCAGTACCCAAGCAGGTTGGTTCCAGTCCCTTATAGAAAACGGCATGGTATTTGAACATGACCTACACACGTCCTCTCATACACTTTAAATCATGTCTAGGTTACTTATAATACCTACTATAATGTAAATGCTATTAGATTGTTATACTGTATTGTTTAGGGAATATTAACATGAAAAGTCTGTACAGGTGCAATTAAAAATTATTTTTCAGCCATGGTGCTTAAATTTGTGATTGTGGAACCCACGGATATGGAGGGCTGTCTGTACTACATTTATGGACCTACAGATGAGAAAACTGAGGTTTGGAGAGGAGTTGATTTGTCTACAGAAAGTACTGGAGCTTGTCTGGTCACAAGGACTGTAACCGTTCTGGTACCTTCTTTCCCCACTGCCTGATGATGCACAATGATTTTCTACACTGCAGCTTCCTGATAGGAATGTGTCGTGCTAACAACCATCCCCACGTCCACATTCACAGCTGACCTAAGTCGCCCTCCAAGCAGAGTGGGCAGCCAGCCTCATCACCGCAGTCTTCTGTTCCCTCTCAGTGAATCCTCTGCGTTTTGAAGGCCTAACTCTGCAGTGCCATTTGTCGCATGGATCCGCCGTACCAGGCCAGCAAGTCCTTTCTGGGTAATATGTGAGGTCCTCAAGCTGGCTTGCCTCACGAGCATTCTTGCCACATCAAGCTGGGAGCTCATTTCCTCCAATATTTCCTGCACAAACGTCATCCACGCCATCTACCCTGCAGCCCTGCCTCACAGCCTTTCATCCTGGCATCTGAACCCCTGTGAAAGCGGGTCTCAGAGTGTCCCCTGAGACTCACAGTCCCCACAACAGAATCTCCGCGTGGGCCTTGACAGTTTCTCTTTTGAAAGCCTTCAAATCCCCCAGTGACCAGTTGTCTCTTCTCAGTAACTCTGTGTGGACTCTCTTTCCTTCAGTCTTTGTCCTATTGAGCCAAGGGACGAGGTTAATTAATTGGCTTTAACATGCCACTTATATCAACAAGGCATGGTCTACCCTCCCCCATTGAAACAGGCTCAAGGCGTCCCATGATGCACTATTCCCCCCTCATGGGTCCTCGGGTTATGGCAACTGTCCCCCACCCCAGGTGTCATTTAACTTTCAATTTTAAGTTGGCTTTCCAGCTATCTTGCTCTCCGCAGGCCTGCACATCTGGAACCATTCACCAAGCGGTGGTTGAAATTTCCACTAATTCAAATGGAATGCTAGGGATGGAGGCCATTGGGAGGCCCCCAGCTTCCCTCAACTCGCAGGCCAAGTGGTTCTATTCTCAGAAATGCATGTGCCAACAAACATCCTAGAGAGCGCCCACCGGGACAGAGCCCCGAGTGAGGGGCACCATGCAGTCCAGCCCTGTACATGGTGGCCCCAAGCAAATACCAGCATCCGGGGCAGCACCAGGGACCAAACTGTGCCTCCCACCCCAGCAAATCCACATGCTGAACCCCTAACCACTAATGTGACTCTCTGTGGTGATGGGGTCTATGAGGTAAAATGAGTTCATAAGGGTGAGGCTCTAATTCAATCGGACCAATATAAGAAAAGAAAGAACTCTCTCCTCCCTCTCTCTCTCTGTGTTATGTGAGGACACATGATAAGGCAGTGGTCTGCTTTCCAGGAAGAGATCTCTCACCTAAAACTGATCATGCTGGCACCTTGGCCTTGGACCTCCCAGTTTCTACAACTGCGAGGAGGAAAGGTCCACTGTTGAAGCCACCCAGGCTATGGTCCTGGTATGGCAACTGAGCTGCCCACACCGACAGGCAGCTTGCAGGTCCACATTAAGTCAATGTAGTTCACAGGGGAATCAACAGGAATCGAGACGTTACTCTCCTTATCTGCCTAGCCACTGCTGGGGAAGGGTACAGGCACCGGCAAGGGGGCAGGGAAATTGGGAAGAGACACAGGGCAAATGGAATCGTCCACCCACCCACCAATAAGCATTGGGGAATAACTAGTGTTTACAATTATAAATGCTTTTCAAATACAATATATGTATATTTGTCTATAAATCCATGGGAGAAAGATCTAGAAAAGCATACACTAAATGACTATGAGTCATCTTTGGAGGGGAGTGGAAGGAGGGAGTGAAAGGAGGCAAAGAGGCTGATGCTGAGGGACTTGTACTGATGTAAAAATGTGGTGACGCGTTCACCTATAAAAGGAAAACCATTGACTCACAGCTATCTGCTGAATAAGGAGCGAAGGTAGTATATGCAAGGCACAGAGGCCTGGCTTTCCTATCTGACAGGCCTTTCTACTGCCTAGGCTTTTTCTCTGGGACATGAGCGCACCTTGTTCTATCTCTGCAGCATCATGTATGTTGACCAAGTTAAAACTTCTCTGCTCCAAGAATGTCTGTGAATTACCACGAAAATCACAATTATTGATTTGGGGGATCACAAATTTCAGTAAGTAGGCAAATATGCAAATATGGAATCCATGTATAATGGCCTTTGACTTTTTTACTCTTTCTCCTTTCACACCCTTGGAGGGAATTTTTTTCTCCGATCCCAAGCATGACTCTCTCCAGTTGGAATCTGCTTTTACCCCCCTCCCTTTCTCCTGTTTTGCTCTCATCTTCACCCTCGCATGCCACAAACAACTGTCTCAGTTTCCTGCTCTATATCTCTGTGAGAATGGCAGGAAGACCAGCTCTGAGGATCTAGAAGCCCACAGAGGGTGCGGGCCCTTCCTCAGAAAGCACCGAGATGCTGGGGTAAAAAGGAGTTGCAGGTGACTCCATGATATCCAATTTTGTACATCCAGGAAATATGGAGGAACTTTGCTTGAGATGGAGAATTCAAGAGACATGGTCTCGAGGGAAGGTAATGAGTTTTGTTTGGGACTGATTCAGTTGGAAGTGTTCACAACATCCAGATGATACACATATCAATCAGCGCTCTCACTTGTAGAGAAAAGAAAGCAACTACGGCCAAGCCAAGCAGATATGGGAACCACTAAGGGAGCTGTGGTGATTCACACAGTGGCCACAATAGTCAGAGAACAAGGCTGGTGCCTCTGCAGCTGGAAGCAGGTACTAAATTCACCTTGGACCTGCTCTAGTGAAGAGCCCCTTATGAAGACCACTAGAAACAGGACCTGACATGGGTCTCTGCTTACAGAACATTCTTGCTGCCCAAGAACTTGGATGTGGCTACCGTTGCCATCTTTACCAGGATGGATTCCGCATGGGCCCTGCTTCGGATCAGAGCCGGAGCATGCGCTTCTCATGGGTGGCGGCTGCACCGTGTGCCTGTGCTCTAGCTTCTGGGGTGAGCCTCTGGAATGGGGACTAGGTCCCTCTCACAAGGTGGGAGATTCCTGCACAGAGGAATGACATTCAGATGATGGGTAGCCATGAATAAGGACCAGTAAGGACACCTCGCACTGTCAAGCACTTACAATGTGTCAGGCACCATACCAAATATTTAACATGTTTTGCAATATTTAAATTACACAGAAAGTATGAAATGGGTATAGCCAAAAAGATCCAGGAAAAACAGAGCAATTTACTAGGGTGGCCAGCTACCCCGGTCTGTCCGGGACTGAAGAGTTTCCCGGTATACAGGGTTTGTAGCAGTAACACTGGGAAAATCTCTGTGAAACCAGGACAGCTGGTAGCATAGGCTGGTCAGATTGACCTGGGTCCAAATTCTACTTTGTCTACCTAGGAAGAGTACCATAACTTCTTTGAACTTGGTTTCCCTGCATATAAAATGGGTTTAACAAATGTGCCTCCCTCCAGGAGTGTAGCAAGAGTTCAAAAACTATCAGAAATGATTAGCTTCCAGAAAACTCAAGTTTGCCTACATCACAACAAAAGGTACAACCTAGATTGAAATCTAAGACCAAACAACTCCAAGCTAAATTTTAAAACCCTAAGCATTCATTGCAACTCCATCCAGATGGTGGTTGAAGCTGCAGGAAGAGGGAGGAATGGGACAAACGAAACAGTTGAGCTGGGTCTGGTGGCGCACATCTGTAATCCCAGTGCTTGGGAGTCTGAGACAGGAGGATTGCAGGTTCCAGGCCAGCACACAGATTAACTGGTATGTGTTTTATACTGGGGATTGAACTCAGAGGCATTCTACCTCTGAGTTACACCCCAGCTTTTTATATTTTTTTATTTTGAAACAGGGTCTCACTAAAATACCACACCCTGGCCTTGAACCTGTGATTCTCCTGTCTCAGCCACCCAGGGACTGGGATTACACAAGTGTGCCAATACGTCTGCTTGAGGTGTATACTTTAAATGGATGAATTTTATTGTATGTACCTCAATAAGGTTGCTTAAGAAAACATGAAGCCAGGCGTGGTGGCGCACGCTTGTAATCCCAGTACTTTGGGAGGCGGAGACCGGAGGATCCGGGTTCGCAACCAGCCTTAGCTCTCTTGCTCTCTCTCTCCCTGTCTCTCTCTCTCTCTCTCTCTCTCTCTCCCCTTAGTGAGCCCTCCGCAACTTTGTGAGACCCGGTTTCAAAATAAAGTATAAAAAATAGGGCTGGGGGCGTAGCGCAGAGGTAGAATGCTCCTGTGTTCAATCCCCGGTACTGCAAAAAAAAAAAAAAAAAAAAAAGGGCCAGAGATGTAGCCTAATGGTAGAGTGCTTTCCCAGCATCCATGAGGCCCTGGGTTCAATTCCTAGCACACCAATAAAAAAGTATCTTATTGCCTTAAATGTTGTCTCAATAAAGTTGAAAAAATATATTAAAATCTATAATTGGGCCAAAGAGACATACAGGAAACTATCCACTAGGGAAAAGATTCCAAATTATATATTATTATATATTTAACTCATCTCTTCACACATTTATTTTGTTTTATGTTTTATAGTATGCATAATATATTTATACATTAGCACAATGTGTATAATGTATTAATGACTATGCAAACATTGAGGCACATTCTCCATTTTTTTTCCCCCACTGATAGGGATGAACCATTTCAAGCATTTGGAAAGCCAGGTGTGGTGGTGCATGCTTGTAATCCCAGTACTTGGGAGACTGAGACAGGAGGATCGCAGGTTCGCGGCCAGCCTCAGCAACCTTGTGAGGCCCTCTGCAACTCACTGAGACCCTGTTTCAAAATAAAAGATAAAATAGGGCTGAGGGGGTGTAGCTCAGAGGCAGAATGCATCTAAGTTCAATCCCCAGCGCCACAAAAAAAATAATAAATAAATAAAGCATTTGGAGACCTCAGAGTTGCTTGTGGTAAGCCTAGCGGGCAGTTCCAGTCCGGTGGTAGAAACAGAACCCACACTGTAATGGGAGTCGAGAAGTAAGGATAACCAGCAAACTTCTCTTTCAAGCTACAGGGATGGTAGAGAGTAGAGGGAAGATGGTCATTTTTAGGATGGGTCAATTTAAATATAGGTTTAAAGGAAAGAGTCAGAAAAAATGAATAACATGGTCAAGAGAGAAGAAATACTGTGGATGAGGTATCCAGAGTTTGCAGGAGGAATGAGAATGAGAGAGAGAGGAAGGAAGGAAGGAAGGAAGGAAGGAAGGAAGGAAGGAAGGAAGGGAGGGTGGGTTGTGAAGATGATGGTCTTGTTTCTCAATGAATTAATAAGTGAGGTCGTTAGTGCGTGGACGATGATAAGGTGCAGTTGTCTTTGGAATAAGCAGCCTGGGAGATAATACTGGGAGGACGAACTGCCCCACACTTGTGAGCAAACAGCTGAGCCTCCACGGTAGAGTCATCTGTGCCACACTCCCACCCAGCTCTCAGATGGCAGGCACCGAGGACACATCTCCATGCCTGCCGCAGCCAGGCGCCAGTCCAGGGAAGGTGGTGGGGGTTTAAATGCAGGCTGGTGAACTGATGTCTCTATCTCTGGGCCCCTGTGCCACTCATCCACTACCCACAGGGCCTTGGCCCACGAGTCCCACTTGGCCTCAGAAGCTAATTTTGGTCCTGCTGGTCAATGCTACCCTGGGTGTGGTGGCTGTGTGGGCGGGACCACCGGGAAGGAAAGGAAGTGGTGAATCAGGTGGGGCCTGACTCACCCGGGCTGTGGGGACTGGGACCTCAGGGCTGGTGGCGCCATCTCTGTGCAGAACCAGGCCCTTGAGGGGCATCATTAGTGGTTGCAAGGATGGCCTCCGGGTCTACCCACATGCCATTTGGGCAATTATGTCCTGCTCATCCTCCTGCAGATTCAGTGAACTCCGGGCTTGCATTGGACTTCCAGGCTTGACCTCTCTGAGTGTGACCCGAGGGATGCAGCCGTGAGTGATGCACTTCTTCCTAGACCCGGCCCAACCTCCTCTGCCCTCGCCACTCCACACAGGACTCAGTAGGACCGAGAGCCAGGGCCTCTGACTACCTTCACATACAGTCATCTCTTCTCCCTGAGAAATCCAGGCAGCCTCCACGGCAGCTGTGCGTACTCGAGTAGGGGCTCCTCTGGCAGCAACTCTTCTGCTTTTGCTCTGAGGAGAGAACTCTCCTTCACTTGTTTAGTCAATGCGGTTCAGGTGGGCACCTCTACCCCCAGCCCCAGGGTGGGCATATGAACCATCCTGGCTCATCACAAGGTTGCAGTCTCCTAGTCTCCACAGTGGATATGTGACCCAAAAAGAATCAACAAGACCCAGTTCTGAGAGTTCTGTGGAACTTTTTGTTGTTGTTTTTGCAGTACTGGGGTTGAACCCAGGGCTTCAGACATGCTAGGCAAGTGCTCCACCGAGCTTCATTCCCACCCCCTTATATTTTTTATTTACTTATATTTTATTGGGGTACCGGGGATTGAACCCAGGGCTCCACATATACTAGGCGAACACTATAGCTACATTTCCAGCCCCGTTTTTTAATTTTATTTTGAGACAGGATCTCACTAAGTTACCCAGGCTGTCCTCAACCTACGATCCTCCTGTGTCAGCCTCCTGAATAGCTGGGATTGCAGGTGTGCACCACCGTGCCTGGCTAGTTCTGTGGAACTCTTAGAAAGAGAGAATCACTCATCTCTGCTCATGTTACTGACAGCATAAAATGTAGGCCAAAAGTTACCTGCAGTTTTTTTAAAAGATGAAACTAAGTGACCCTTATTCCAAGAACTGCCTCAAGTGTCTTTATATATATATATATATATATATATATATGATCCTAATTAATTCTTATGTAAACTGAGTTGTAAGTTCTATTATGTGAAGTGAGTTCAAAAGTCAATAAACCAGGTTTGTTGGCCCACACCTATAATCCCAGTACATGGGAGAATCACAGGTTCAAGGATAGCCTCAGCAGCTTAGTGAGGCCCTCAGCAACTTAGTGAGAACTTGTTTCAAAATAAAAAATAAAATAGGGCTGGTAGTGTAGCTCAGAGGTAGGATGCCCCTGGGTTCAATTCCTCACACACACACACACACACACACACACACACACACACACGCACACACGCACACACATACACAGTCAGTCAGTAGTACCAATTCAGAAACCAGATTGTCTGGGTTTGAATTCTGGCTTCATGCTTACTAGCTGTATTACAGGCAATATTTAAACTTTCTGTGCCTCAGTTTCCTCATCAAAAAATGGAGCTAATAATAGTACCTATCTCATAGTTGTTGTGAATAAATTTTAAGTGTACAATTTAACAAGTGCTCAATAAATTTTAGTTATGACTATCACCATCATTATCATCATTTCAATTTAAAGACAAGGAAACTGGGGTTAGGGTATAGCTCAGTGGTAGGGCATGTGCTTAGCATGCATATAACTCTAGGCTCAATCTCTAGAACTAATAGAATAAAATAATAAAAGAAAGACAAGGAAACTAAGGCACATAAAGACACTTGTCTATGGTTGTACAACTGGTAAGTGATAGAATAGGGCTTTGAACCAGGGCTGTTTCTGGCTCCAGAGACTTTGTTTTTGACCATCAAACAATATTTCCTTTACCTTGACAATTCTAGGAGAGGCCTTTCTGGAAACAAAAAGCTAAAATGTAGCAAAGTAGAGTAAAGAGATGGAGATAGTAAGACAGAGTGCTAAGGAATTGTCTGAGTCCCTTAAACTAGCCAGGGCAAAAGTCAAATCTACCCCTGGCATTTTCAATAATATTAATCAACAAAATTCCTTCCACCTCAACCCGCTTTGAATTGGGGTATTTGTCCCTTGTAGTTGGAATCCCTTGCAGACCTGACTAGTATAGCAATTAAAATCTCATCCCCAAGAGGTGGGCCCCGTGGTGTGTGCCTATAATTCCAGCCACTCAGGAGGCTGAGGTAGGATTGCTTCAGTCCAGGAGTTTGAGACCAGCCTGGGCAACAGAGCAAGACCCCATCTCAAATCAAAATAAAACAAAACAAATATCAACCCCCAAACTATCTTTACATTCCAGCCCTGACTAGCCCAAGGAGAATCTCAACCGAAAGAATCTACTCTAGGGTTCCAAAAACAAAGCTATTCATTTGTTTGGCCATTCATTTCATGCAAGGACTTTCTCTGTGCCGGGCACTGTGCTAATGGCCCAGATATTCAGGGGGATTGTGCATGAGGTATTGCTGCATGAAATACCTTAGTAATTCACTTAGTACCAACTTCAGCCTCAAAGCAGGATCTTAGTTCTCCAATGGGTCAGAACAGAAGTCTCTGGGATTTTATGATCTTTGCCAGATCTTTTCCAATCTCTGCATATTCATCACTACAGCCAGACTCTAGTTTGCCTTTAAACAGAAGAGGTAATGAGGAATTTCTGCACAGACTAAATTATTCAGCTCCATTGAACCGCATCAGCAGCATTCAATCTCTATCCCTGGACACAGTCTGCCGGGATCAAAATATTCGATCGAGTTCAAAACAGGAAATGCAGATACAAAAATCGGTGACTTAGAATGCTGGCGTAAAGCCCTCCACCAGCAAGAGGGCTCATTTCCTTTTTTGCATCAGACCAACTCACAGAGAACCCTGGAGGACCGGGAATACTTTTGATTTTTACATCACAAGTGTCATAGAAAATATACAATGAAAACCCCAAGGATCCCTTGGAGAGTTCATTGCTCTCCCTCATCTTCTTTGATTCCCCTGCCTCCTCTCCGCAGCCTTTGAACTTCTAAAAAGACACTTTGAAGGCATGTCATAAAGCAGTTTTTCATTCATGTTCCTCTCTTTGATGATCTTGCTATTTGTCTGAACTGCAGCGTCCACAGGATGTCGGCCTGGGAGGGCTGAAAGCCAGTACTGACCAGGAAGAGCCTGAGCTGCCTTTGTCAATCAAAGGAGGGTGAGGGAGGCAGGAGCGGGACCGGAGGGGCTTGGGCAGGACTTCTGGCCTTCCTTGCATGTCTCACCCTTCTGAGTGGCCGCTTGGGGCAAGGCGGAGGGTCCAGAGATCAGTGGCGGCTCACAGCCTGTGGACTCTTCTGCTCAGACACTTCCCACTCCTCTGGCCTCTGTTCATCCTCAGACTCCTGCCATACCCGCCCCACCCATGCTCTGCCCTGATGAGCGCATTATTGGTTTGATGTTTCCAACTTCTTCCATCTTCCCTGGTGAAAAATTCATCTGTTTCAGCGCTAACACGACATCAGGTGTAGGGAAAAGACAGGACATGCCAAGGAGGGAGGCAGGCCAGCACACACACACACCTCTTTGCCTACTGAACAGGGAGTTGAAAACTGAGACTTTTTGTTTTATTTTTTGAGACAGGGTCTCATTAAGTTGCCCAGGTTCCTGCCTCAGCCTCCCAGTTGCTGAGATTATAGGCATGTGTAGTGCCTGACTAAAACTAAGACCTTTTTTAAAATATACTTTTATTGGTGCATTGTAGTTTCACATCATAATGAAGTTCAGAGTGATGAGAACATACAGCACTTGGTGAGCCCCCCCTCCCCGCCCTGGCTCCCTCTCCACACCCCCCCTTCCTGGTATATGATATTGAGATTGGCATTGATAATTTCATATATGTACATAATGTCAATGGAAGTATTTCCTTCATTAATTCTCCCTCCCCCATCCCTCCCCCTACCCTCCCTAGCATCCCCTCCATTGCTCCAATGGGGTTTCTCCTTCTTTACCTAAAGTCCCTCTTGTACCCTGATTTCTCCCTAGCTTCTTCCATGTATGAGAGAAAACATATGACCCTTCACTTCCTGTGACTGGCTCATCTCACTTAACATAATGTGCAGATGACTCTCAAAAACCCTAAGTTAGCTGGGCATGGTGTCGTACTCCGTAATCCCAATACTTGGGAGGCTGAGACAGAAGGATGGCAGGTTGCTGAGGCCAGTGTCAGCAAATTAGTGAGACCCTGAGAGACTTAGTGAGACCCTGTTTCAAAATAAAAGACACAAAGAGCTGGGGATATAACTTGGATGTAGAATGCCCCTGGATTAAATCGGAAGAAAGGAAGGGAGGGAGGGAAAGAGGGTGGGAGGGAGGGAGGGAGGAAGGAAGGAAGGAAGGAAGGAAGGAAGGAAGGAAGGTAGGAAGGAAGGAAATCCTAAATTACTCAGGAAATAGCCATTGGCCTTTAAAGCAGCAGTCCTGGCTTCCTGGCCTGGGATTAAGGAACTACAGAGAGGGCAGATCTCAGCCTTCTCTGAGCCTGAGTTCCTCGGGCCTGTAAGGAAAATAATAGATCACTCCATCTGCAATGCAGTGAGTCGGATTAGTGCTAAGGAAGTGGTTATGAGGGCCAGGGATAGGGGAAAAGCCTTCATCCAACTGTAAATATTAAATACAGTAGAATCTATCACTCTGGAGGATTTGGGTGTCTGTGGGGAGGGTGAAGAACTCACTTGCTCACAAATATTTATTGAGAGCCTGCTGCTAAACCCTAGGGGAGAAGCATGAACAAACACACACGGTCTCTGGCCTGAGCTGAGAGCTTAGGAAGAGGTCAGGTGTAAAACAGTTCTGCTCATGTCTGTATAATTATAATTGAGACAAATGCCTGGAAGGGAAAGTACAGGGTGTTAAGAGAACATTTAGCACAGACACGCCGTTTGGACACGGGGGACACATGACCTGGCAATCTGGGAAGGCCTATCCGAAGGGGGACATTTAAGCTGAGACCTGAAGGGAAGAGGGAACACAACAGGAGAGAGTGCGGAATAGGCTGAGGGTGCAGCTCAGTGGTAGAGCACTTGCCTAGCAAGCAGGAGACCCTGGATTTGATCCCTAGCACTTCAAAAAGAGAAAAAGGAGGAGGAAGAGGAGGAGAAGAAGGACTCAACTTCTCTGAGCCCCAATTTCTTAGTCTATACAATAGAGTTACTAGAACTTTTACTACATGGTAGTTGTCCATGCATGTAATCCCAGCTACTTAAGAAGCTAAAGCAAAAGGATTCAAGTTCATGTTCAGCCTGGGCAACTTAGCAAGACCCTGTCTCAAAATAAAATTTGGCCAGGTGTGGTGGCACATGCCTATAATCCCAAGAGACAAGAGGATCCCAGGTTCGAGACCAGCCTCAGCAACTTAGTGAGACTCTCAGCAACCTAGTGAGATCCTGTTTCAAAAAAAAAAAAAGGGCTGGGGTGTAGCTCAGAGGTAGAATGCCCCTGGGTCAAATAACCAGTAACACACACACACACACACACACACACACACACACACATTTTCAAAAAGGACTGACTGACCCAGGTATGGTGGCACACGCTTATAATCCCAGTACTTAGGAGGCTAAGACAGGAGGATCACAGATTTGAAGCCAAGCCTCAGAAACTTAATGAGACCCTGTTTCCAAATAAAAAACAAAATAGGACTGGGGGGTGGTTGTAGCCCAGAGGTAGAAGGCCCCTGGGCTATACCCCCTGGCCATCCCTAGTGCCACACACACACACACACAAAAAAAAAAAAAAAAAAAAAAAACCTGAGGATGTGGCTCAGTGGTAGAGCACTTGCTTAGCATGTGAGGCCCTGGGTTCAATCCCAGTACTGGAGAGAGAGAGAGAGAGAGAGAGAGAGAGAGATTGGTGTCCTGCGTGGCACACAGCAGATGCCCAGCTGGCATCGGCTACTACAACTGTTATAATTGTGATGAAGCCCATCCCCGACTGGAGGCGCCTGGCTTAATGTAATTTTCATAAATTACAGAATTACAAATCAGGCAATTAAGTGCCATTCACAGCCCTCTCCCCTTTATTCATACATTGCCAGGGAAACCAAGGCACCGTTCAGCATCTCGCCCAGCATAACCCCAGCACTTCAAAGTCAGAAGTGCTCATTTCTGAGAAGAGCAAAGCGCGCACAGGAAGCACGCTGCAGAAGGGAAGAACTGGCTGAATGGGTCCCATGGGAATTACTCGGAAATCTCTTCCATTCAGAAAGACTTTGTGAATTTTCCATTGCAAATATTTAATATCGAATGGGGTTCGCTTTTCCGCCTCTGTCAGTGGAGTGCTCAAAATAATTTTAATATTAGCCTAAGCGAAGTAAAATTAGGAAAATAAATCTGCAACATTTCCTTCCCCTTCTCTCTCCCTGCCCACAACGTATCCCAAAGCCAAAATTCAACAATTTGAAGTCTTCAGCGGCTCGGCAGCACAGTAGCAGAGTGGTCGCTTTTCAAACATCGCATGGCTCACGCTTGGCCCTGCTATTTATAAATGTATGATTTTAGGTAATAAGATGGTCTTTAAGCCTCAGTTTCCCCTTCTATCAGATGAAAGGGTAAGAATACTTACCTCATTCAGTTACTGCAAGAATGACATGAAATAATACACGTAAAGCACTGAGCATGCGGGCAAGTTACACAGGTGAGCATCACCTGCTATTATTTCTACGTCTTCTATTCCCAACCTATGAGAGAGCCGAGGACAGCTGGGTCAGTGCTCTGAGCAGGCACCAGTGGACCAAGGAGAAAAACATTCTCGAAATGGGGTGAGAAGGCTTGGAGTCCCACTTGGAAGCCAAGATGGAAGAAAAGATCTGTGGGCAATGAAGGGAATCCATGAAAAACTTGAGTCCAGCTGCACTGATCCCAACAGAACTGCCTTCTCGGGTTAGAATTTCCAAATTCCCAAGTCAGTGTTGGCAGCAGATTCAAGTCCTACACTTCTATAGTATATTCAAGGACCTCTCCAGGTTTTCCTTTATTCCCCTCCCTTCTTCCTTCTTCCCACAGTGAGTAATTCCAAGTCTTGGACCTCACAGAACTTAGATTCTGGGAAGGAGGAAGGACCATAATGTTACAAATTAGTGGAGATTCTGTGAAGGAAATAAAGGGATGATGAGAGGGAGGGCGGGTGGGGGATGTTCCCTCATAGGGGCTGTCGGGAAGCCTTGAGGAAGCCCTGGATGACCGGAGGCCCCATTTGCTGCGCCAACAGGCTGTCTTGCTCATTTTTATTTTCAAGGCAAAAAAAAAAAAAAGACCCCAATGCTGACATTCTTGAGCCAGTTGAAAAAAGAAGGATGAGCCCAAGGGTCTTCCTATTGAATCAGTCTCTTCTCTCCCCTGATCACTAACCCATGTAAAAGTTAGCACAGGATGGCCACCCCAGGGATCTAACACACCTCCTTACAAGTGACCCTGAAGCATTACCAGAAGCACGGGACTCTCTAGTTTGTGCCGGAACCACCACTAGACTAAAAACGATCATAACAGCAATAATTGTACTTCCTGTGCATCCCCTCACCTACTCCCCGCGACAGTGGAGACGATGGCATGTGTGTCACCCTCTGCATTGTACTGATGGGAAAACCCAAGCTCAGGGAGGCTCCACAGACCAGAGTTAGTGGCTCACCCAGGCAGGATAAGGATTCCATGGGGAGGCACCAACACGCACGTGCTCTGCGCCTGGTGTAGACACCTGAGGTGCACAGAACAACCAGATGCGGCACCGCCTTTCCAGAGCTTCGTTCAGTCTCATAGGAAAGACAGACAGAAAAGCATATACACGAGTAACTCATTACCACTGGGTAAGAGGAGTTTGGTGCGTGATGACAGCAGATTAGAGGGAAAGTACAGAAGCCTATCTGAGGCAGACACTGAGGGTTAGCTGGGCAAAGAGAGGGGGGCATCAGGGTAGAAAGAATCAGGAGTGGCAGTTGCACAGACCTGGAAAGAAGATGGAACTAGAGGGACTGGAAGAAAGTGGGAGGGACTGGGCCCCCTGGGGTGAGGGAGGGAGGTGGCAGAGGAGGAGTTTGGGGGGGGGGATAGAGAAAGGGATGGAAGTGAGGTGGTGAGGCTCTCACTCACTGGCTCCTAGGTCCAGGTTAGGGAACCATAATCAATAGTTTGGGCCTCTGACAGGGCCACAAGCAAGGAGCCCCTGAGCCACGTGGGTCTGAGACACATGTCAGGTGATTTGGATGGAAGTGGGGCTGGTGTTAAGGATGCAATGAATATAATCCAGGTAAAAGATAATGAGTATGGGAGGTGGCGGGATAAATAAAGAGAAAGGAAGGAATTCAAGAGAGCGAGCAGAAATAGGTGGGACAGGACCCCAACAATGTCTAGGGGTCAAGGGAGAAAGCTGAGTCACGAATGGGGGTGACAGCCTGGGGCTAATTAACACCAGCAGGAGGACTGGGGCCAGGGCAACTCAGCAGGGGCATGGTAAACGAGGCCTGCTCTTGAATCAAATGCCAGTCTTCCTATTTCACACACCGGAAGGCGGAGACCGAGGGAGGTGAAGTGAACAGATCATTCACGAGCTTGCGCACTGGAGAGCCGAGTCCAAATCTAGACCTCTCTGGGCCAAAGGCCGCCTCCCTCCACCATGCAGCTGCCCACAGCTCTTCCTGGGGATGGGATCCTGCTCTAGTTCATATTGTCATGGTTTGGGATGTCACTGTGGGTTCTTGTTCTTGGCTAGTTTAGAAAAAAAAAAAAAAAAGCCAGAACTGTGCAAGGTTTTATTATTACAGGCAAAAGGTGGGGGAACAGAGCAATGACAGCACCACGTCAAAGAGAGATGAGATGGAGTGTCTCGAAAGTGAGACACTGACGCCTTCGAAAATGCAGTCTTTGTATAAGAATTCATTATCTTGTCCCTCCTATCCTGCTAGCCAATAGTCTTCATTTCCCACCAAAAGCAGGTGCTGGGCCACCAGTTAATCTCTGCTGTATAAGCCTTTTTTGTTAGCCTTCTTTGTTCATCCTCACAAGGACAGGCAGGTCTGACATCATTGATCAAAATGTGTCAGTTAGCAAGGTGCATTGTTCTTTGTTTATTTTTACTCTTAAAGTTTAAAGCCTGTACTGTCCACCTGTGTCCTCGGTAATTCTCAGCATCCCCTATTCTCTATCTGCTAGAAGTTACTATGTTGAAAGTCTGTTTTACAATAAAGAAAAGATACAGGAATATAGCCTTTTAAAGTATAGAGGTTTTAGGGATTTTACTATTTTGTATTATTAGTAATTAATATTGGCTTAATACAGCTTGCATTTTCATCTTTTAACTTAGTCTAAACTTTTGTGAGAGTCTGCATAATTCTTTCCTTCTAAGTGCAAGTGTCTATAAATCCAGCGGTCAGTGTTCTGCACCTTATCTTCTGTTGCTATGATATTCTGGCCCTGGGCTAATAGCCAATTTTTAGCTGAACAAGGTCAGCCTTAGCTGGAGCTTTTGGCTCACAGCCTAGAGACAGAGAAAAGGATTTTATTGTTTTGCCTAAGTATAGCTTATTCTTATTAGCAATTTAAGTATAGCTCATTCTAACTAGCAATTAATACTACCCTTACTAGCAATCAATACCAGCTCAATCCCCATCAATATCTTTGCTTATGTTCTTCCATCTCAAGTGGCTTTCACGGGAACCACAACCCCTAGGCAAAGCCAAATCCACAAACAAGTTTTGCTTGACAGGCAGAATATTTTTAATATGTGGATTTGTTGTCAACATTTAAAAATCAGAAGATTTTTACACATGAATCCAGACACCTGACTTCTCTTTCAAAAGCAGATTATCACCAGGTTGGTGCACCTGTAGTTCCAGCTACTCAGGAGGCTGATGTGGGAAGGATTACTTGAGCCTAGAAGTTTGAGACAGCTTGGGTAGCATAAAGAGATCCCATCTCAAAAGACAAAAACAAAACAAAAAGCAGATTATCTGGTGGCATTGGGTCCAGATCATGTGGCCACAACTGCCTTAGGTGAGCATGAGCTTTATAGTTGGTCATGTCCCCCAACCCCAAACATCTAACACCAAAATAGAAACTACGATGTGTGACCATCCAGGTAGTCTGTTCCTTGAAGTCAGCAATCATCTTTATCTTGGGAACAAAAGGATTGGTGGGGACTGGGGTTAACTGCTGAGTGCAGTTTTCAGCTAACACAGGTTCCCACTTTCCTGAGCTTTGCAGCTTTTGGGTCTCTGACCTCTGACTCATGCTGCTGATATTTTATTTTCATGGGAAGGGCCAGTGGACATGAAGGCTTGGATTCCAGTTTGGGACCACCCAAGAATAGTCTTCATCCACTCTGCAAGCATCATGTCCATGCCCCAGCTCTTGAGCAAGTCACTATTGCCACACAGATTCTAAGTTGTAACTCAGAAAGCTGTTCAGCAGGACATCCCAGGGGCGTGGGGGACACAGAAGTGTATTTGCCTAGCATCATCTGGAAGTAAACACAGCCCTGGTTGAACAGGGTTCATGCTGAGGCGAACTCAGGCCTTCGATAAAGTGGGACGTTCTTTTAAAGCAACATCCTAATGTCACAGGAGAAGAGATGACTCCACGAAGGGTCTGGAGGAGTTCCCAGTGGGGAAGAGAGGGGAACACAGCTCAGGAGACCTGTGGGGTCCTTGGCTTACATAACAGAAAGGAATGTTAGCACAAGCCAGTCAGAGACATAAACAGGGATTTACTTAGGCAAGAGAGAAATACACATTCAAGGGGGAATGTGGGCCATCTCCAGAGTGACAGACACATTTGGGGGTGCCTGGCTCTTCTTTTATAGGGGACTCTCATGAGGGGTGGGTAGGAGGAGGTACTGAGGATGGCATCAGCCTGGCAGTCACAGATGACTTAGGGTATTTTGGTCATCTCCACAGTCCTGATGGGGCCTCTGCTGCCTTATCAGCAGGTATCTCTTTTGTTTAGACTATTCAGGGTGGGCAGGATGGATGACAGCACTCAGGGTAATTAGTAAAGACTTGTAAATTCCCCAGAAAATTGGGACTAACAGACCTGGGGGGGCGGGGATAGGCCTGGCTGAGGAGTAAGGGTATTGGGGGATTTTGCCACAAGCTTCCATATTAAAATTACATTCTCCTTTTCTTCTTTTATGTCTCTTTTCTACCTATTTCTTTTATTTCTCCTATTTCTTTTATTTCTCCTCACTAGCAAAGGAGCTGAGAAAGGACAACTCTGATTATAGAACTTCTTTTCTCCCTAGTTGAAGTCTAGTATAAAACAGAAAAATGAAACACACCCCTTGCCCCTTTCCAGAAAAATCTCAATATGGAGAATGGAAGCTAGATTGTAAAAGGGCAGAGGGGAGATGAAATGAGGAAGGAGACTACTGAGGCCTGCTCGGGAGGGAAACGGGTGGCTTTGACCTCAGGTGTCCTGGGTCCTTGCTGCTTGGGAGGACAGGGAATGCCCAGTTTCTCCAAACACCCTCTCTGCTCAGCAACCCAGCTCACTCTCCTCACATCATCCTTGATTATCTCAAGTCAGCCACGTGCGGGTTAGGGAAACCAGCTCGGCCTGTGGGAAGCGACCCTTGCTTTCTAGACTTTCTAGAAGCCACCCCACCCCCCACCCACACATGCACACACTTCCCAAGCTTCCATCTGTAAATAGTTCTCCGAGCGCCCTGCCACCAAAGGCTAGGCACAGGGCACACTAGGGCCACATGATGAGCAACCGCAGATGTGTTGCAGATGTGAGAGCCAGGCAGGAGAGACAAACAGCAGTCAGATCGTCACACCTGTACCTGCACACATTCTTCAAAAAGGGGCCACGTACTCTTTCCTTCCCAGGTTTTCAGGCACAGTTAGGGCAGGAAGGGAAGGCGTCTGAGGGTCGCAAGGGACTAGTTGAAGGAGGTGAGACAGGAAAAGTACTGCAGCAGAGGGAACAACAGGTGCTAAGGCCCTGAAGACGCAGGAGCCTAGAAAGGAGTCCTATGGGTGAGGGGTGCCTGGCGAGCATTTCCGTGCCTGTGTGGCTGCACTTGGCTGTTTAACCCCCAGGACTCGGTGAACCTCGCTGGGCCCGACGACCTGTTCCCTCTTAAGCTTGGTTTATTTCCAATGTGGTAGACCTGAAGGATCTGAAGCAAAGGTGGGTGGGCTCCACAGGAGGGGCTTGCAGGGAGAGCAGGTGGGAGGCAGGAGGACTCCAGCTGTGGGTGGCAGGATTCCCCAGAGGTCAGCTCACGATCAAATTAGAAACTCTCCAGGAGGCAATGGGACCACTGTGCTGTGTCTAGTGTGTGATGATGTCACTGACAAAGCGTACAAACCCAAGACAAGATGAGAGAACAGGGGCTGGGGGTGTGGCTCAGTGAATGGTTGAATGGTTGCCCAGGGTGTCTAAGGTTCTGAGTTAGATCCCCAGCACTGCAAAAAATTAATTAAGTAATTAATTAAAATAGATGAGAGAACAATAAAAGATGTCCACATCAATCCTTCAAGCAGGCCAAGGTCCATGCCTCTGGAATTACTCAGGTATAACGTCAAATACAAACATAAATCTGGAATTTTCTATCATCCTTTGTGATACTCTAAATTCTTACAAACACCATTTTGAATTTATAATATCTTTTTAATTCATGGAACAGATTTCATTCTAACCCTGGCAACTGCCCTCAGGGGTGCTTCAAATAGCTGTCAGTCATCTTTATAAAGTATGCCTCAGTTCCTAACCCTCCCCTTCACCAACGCTCCAGGGACTTCCCATTGCACCTAAAGTTAGAGAGAAAAGTCACACCACAATCTGGCCTCTGCCCACAGCACCAGCCTCTCCTCTCATCTCCCCAGCCCCTCACCATTGCTACAGTCAATGTGACCACCTGTTCCTCAGCCAGGCCAAACAGGTCCAGCCTCGGGACCTTTGCAAATTCTGTTCCCTCTGCCGGGAAAGGCATTGCCATCATCATCCCCCCTGCCTCCTTAACTGGTACCTCTTTATTCTTTGAGTCTCAAATCTCAGTGTCACAGAAAGAGACCATCCTTGGTTACGCCATAAAAGTAACATGATTCTCCAGTCTGTCTTATCCTAGGCCCCATTTTATTCCTTTACTTTTTAAAGCAGATGCATGTCCAGCCAGGATTCTCTGTCATTCCTCACAGTATTTTTTGCTTTTCTAGAATTTATTTATTTATTTACCTGCTGGCTCTCCCACTAGACCATTAGCACCAGAAGGAAAAGGACCATCTTGATTCTGATGTTTCCTGTTGGCAGCACAGAGCCTGGCACACATGAGGCAGCTGACTGCTGTAACTGTGGGACAAACAAGCGAGGGGCACTGCAAACTGACTGTCCTGGACTCCTCAACAGCGTCAACTCGTGAGAGAAAAAAGAAAAAAGGCTGGAGAATCATTCTCGATTAAAGGACACCAAAGAGACAGGAGAACCTAATGCAATACATAGCCTTGACTGGCCCCGGTCAAGAATAAAAACCAGGCGCACGCTTGTAATCCCAGTACTTTGGGAGGCGGAGACCGGAGGATCCGGGTTCGCGGCCAGCCTCAGCTCTCTCTCTCTCTCTCTCCCCCGTCTCTCTCTCTCTCTCTCTGTCTACCTGGTGAGGCCCTCCGCAACTTCATGAGACCTGGTTTCAAAATAAAGTATAAAAAATAGGGCTGGGGGTGTAGCGTGGAGGTAGAACACCCCTGGGTTCAATCCCCGGTACCGCAAAAAAAAAAAATAAATAAATAAAAATAAATAAAAAATAATACCAGTAAAGGACATGATGGAGACCACCAGGGAAATTTTAATATGCTATACATTAGAGAAAAGCATAATTTAGCAAGGCCCTATTTCAAAATTAAAAATAAAAAAAGCTGAGGATGTAGCTCAGAGTTAGAATGCCCTGAGTTCAATCCCCAGTACCACAAAAATAAATTTA
Source organism: Glis glis (assembly GCA_004027185.1). Classification (NCBI taxonomy): domain Eukaryota; kingdom Metazoa; phylum Chordata; class Mammalia; order Rodentia; family Gliridae; genus Glis; species Glis glis. The sequence goes on along the minus strand of PVJS01003007.1, from coordinate 11,213 downwards.
AAAAAATTTTTAAATCAAAACAGGACAGGCACCGTGGTGCATACCTATAATCCCAGCAACTCAGGAAACTGAGGCAGGAGGATCACAAGTTCAAGGCCAGCCTTGGCAACTTAAAATAAAACTAAAAGGGCTGAGGATATAGCTCAGTGCTAGAGTGCCCCTGTGTTCAATCCCAATGCCCCACCCCACCCACACATAATAATCAAAACCTACAGGTGATTTTAATCTGGAACTCTTGCTTCCAGGCATTTTACTTATAAAATAAAAGCCTTCTCACTTCAGTGCATTTAGCCGGAGACAAGCAATCAAAGTTGAGCCCTCTCTACCTGTCCTATATGAGATGAATGTTATCTCCACAAAGAGTGAGAGGTTAGGGAATCACAGGGCCAGATTGGGAGATAATGCAGCACTATGTTTGAATTTTCTATTTTTGTTAAAATTCTTAAGCCTAGGCTTTCCTTTTTCATTTCAACCTAGGATGTTTGGGGTCTATGCAACCGTACATGGTCAAAATCCCATTCATCCCTCAAGTCTCAGCCTGGACTCTTTTCTCTCCAGGAAGCCTTTCCTAACTTCTCCAGGACAGTTTAGGAGCCCTTCATCTGGACTCCCAACTCTGCTACTTTCTCTGTTAAAAATAAAACCTTAGCCTGGTGTGGTGATGCACACCTATAATTCCAGTACTTGGGCGACCGAGACAGGAGAATTACAGTATCGAGGCCCGCTTCAGCAACTTAGCGAGATTCTATTTAAAAATGAAAGCCGGGCATGGTGGTGCACGCTTGTAATCCCAGTACGTGACAGGCTGAGACAGGAGGATCACAGGTTTGTAGCCAGCTTCAGCAATTTAGTGAGGCTCTCCACAACTTAGTGAGACCCTGTTTCAAAATAAGAAATAAGAGTTTTTCGAAAGATTCCAAGATGGCGACAGAGGGAGACACCACATCACAGTCGCTCTGAGACTCTATCTCAATTGCCGTGAAAGCAGCTTCTTGATAAGAGAAGAAAAGCAGTGAAAAATTGAAATAAACAAAGAGAAATTTAAAATGCAATGGAATCAAAGCCAGAAGACAGAACAGAGGACAGTAAAGAGCTCCAAATGCTTTACCTAGGGAATGGTGGTGGCGGCAGCGGCAGCGGCGCCATCTTGGCCAGGCCACGCTGGTGGCTACCAACATTGCGGCTTCCACAGACTGCCAACAAAGAAGCTAGCAACCTGTTGTAAACCCAGCAACTACAGAGCATCAACAGTGAAAGGGAGCAGTGACTTGCACCACACTTGACAGAGACCAGAGTGCCCGGAGGCCTAACCAAACCTGTGGCAGTGGCTCTGGTTAGGGCTGAGCCCACCCCCTCCCCCAGAGATTAAGAGCAGTGCTCAACCAGACCGTAAGTTAATGAACTACCCAAAGGCATCAATAATCTTTTCAGAGAAGTAATATTAGAAAAATTTCCAAACACAGAAAAAGAGGTTGACACACAGGTACAGGAAACATATAGAACCCCCAATAAACAAAATTAGAGAAAAGGCTCATCACTTGACATAATAGTCAAAATTGACTAAAGTAGAGGCCAAGGAGCGAATCTTAAAGGCAACGAGTAAAAGACCAAGTGACATTCAGAGGCAAACCAACAAGAATCACCCCAATCAAAAGACATAAGATGGAAAAATGGATTAAAAAATATTAATCCATCTATATGCTGCCTGCAAGAAACACACTATGAGTAAAGATACTCACAAACTAAAGGTGAAGGTATGGAGCAAGGTAATCCACACTAATGGAACTTGTAAACAAGTAGGAATAGCAACTATGATATCAGACAAATTAGACTTCAAACCTAAACTTATCAGAAGAGACAAAGCAGGTCATTTCTTACTGGTAAAAGGAACAATCCAGCAAGAGGATATAATGATAGTCAACATTTATGCCACAAACATAGGTGCAACCACTTTCATAAAAGAAACTCTTCGTGACATTAAATCACACATAGATCCCAATACAATAATATTGAGAGATTTCAACACACCTCTCACACTACTAGATCGATCTTCAAGACAAAAGGTCAGTACAGATGCCTCAGACCTAAGGAACACCATAAACCAAATGGACCTATTCAAAAAATGTGATATAGCCGGGCATGGTGGCACATGCTTATAATCCTAGTACTTAAGAGGCTGAGACAGGAGGGTCGCAGGTTTGAGGACAGCCTCAGGAACTTACTGAGGCCCTCTACAACTTAGGGAGACCTGTTTCAAAATAAGAAGTAAAATAGGGCTACAGTAAAATAGGGCTGGGGGTGTAACTAGGGGGTAGAATGCCCCTGGGTTCAACCCTCAGCACCAAAACAAACAAAAAATGTGATAAACTAGCAACATGCATTCAAAACCACATCAAGAAAATCATACACCATGACCAAGTCGGATTCATCCCAGGGTTGCAAGGCTGGTTCAACATATGAAAAACAATACATGTAATCTACCACAAAAACAGAACTAAAGACAAAAATCACATGATCATTTCAATAGACCCTGAAAAAGCATTTGACCAAATCCAACACCCATTCATGATAAAAACACTTCAGAGAATCGGAATAGAAGGAACAGACCTCAACAAAATAAAGGCAATATAAAATAGGGCCACAGCCAACATCATATTGAATAGGGAAAAACTACGAGAGTTCCCCTTAAAAACAGGAACAAGACAAGGATGTCCACTATCACCACTCCTTTTCAATATAGTACTAGAAACTCTAGCCAGAGCAATAAGGCAAGAGAAGGAAACCAAAGGAGTGCAAATAGGAAAAGAAGAAATGAAACTATCTCTATTTGCAGATGACATGATATTATATTTAGAAGACCCAACAAACTCAACCAAAAGGCTTATAGAACTGATCAATAAATTCAGCAAAGTGGTGCCGAGCATGGTGGTGCACGCCTGTAATCCCAGTACTTGAGAGGCAGAGACCAGAGGATCTGAGTTCGCGGCCAGCCTCAGCTCTCTCTCTCTCTCTTTCTCTCTCTCTCCCCTTAGTGAGGCCCCCTACAACCTCGTGAGACCCGGTTTCAAAATAAAGTATAAAAAATAGGGCCGGGGGTGTAGCGCGGAGGTAGAACGCCCCTGGGTTCAATCCCTGGTACCTCAAAAAAAAAAAAATTCAGCAAAGTGTCTGGATACAAAATCAATCTTAAAAAAATCAGAAGCTTTTCTATATGTCAAACATAAATCCACTGAAAAAGAAATCCAGAAAACATTTCCACTCATGAGACCCCCCAAAACAATAAAATATTTAGGAATAAACCTAACCAAGGAGGTAAAAGACCTACAAGGAAAATTATAAAACACTGAAAAAAGAAATTGAAGAAGACCTTAGAAGATGGAAAGATCTCCATGCTCTTGGATAGGCAGACTAAATATCATCCAAATGGCCCTTCTTCCAAAAGTGACCTACAGAGTCAATGCAATACCGAATAAATTACCAAGGTCCTTCTTCACAGACATAGAAAAATCAGTCCTTAAGTTCATTTGGAACAACAAAAAACCCAGAATAGCCAAAGTACTTCTCAGCAACAAGAACCATGCAGGAGGCATCACAATACCTGACTTCAAACTGTACTACAGAGCCATAGTAATAAAAACAGCATGGTATTGGCACAAAAGCAGACACATAGACCAATGGAGCAGAATAGAAGATCCAGCAATAAATCCGCACACTTCCAGCCAATTAATTTTTGACAAAGGAGCCAAAAACACACTGGAAAAAAGATAGCCTCTTCAACAAATGGTGTTGGCAAAACTGGTTAACCACATGCAGAAAAATGGAAATAAACCCCAGTTTCTCACCCTGCACAAGAGTCAATTCAAGATGGATCAAAGACCTGGAAATTAGACCAGAAACCTTACCGCTACTTGAAGAGGGCATAGGTCCAACTCTTCAACACATAGGCACAGGCAAAAACTTCCTCAACAAGACCCTAAAGCCACAAGAAGTTAAAAAGAGGACCAATACATGGGATTGCATTAAACTGAAGAGCTTCTGCACAGCAAAGGAAATTATCAAGACCCTCAACAGAGAGCCGACAGATGGGAGAAGATTTTTGCCAGCTACTCCTCTGACAGAGGACTAATATCTAGAATATACAGAGAACTCAAGAAACTCACTGCTTAAAAAAAACAAACAACCCAATCAAAAAGTGGGCAAGTGAACTAAATAGATACTTCACAGAAGAAGAAATACAATAAATGTATGAAAAAATGTTCAGCATCAGTAGCAATCAGAGAGATGCAAATCAAAACTACCCTGAGATTTCACCTAACCCCAATTAGAATGGCAATCATTAAAAACACAAACAATAACAAATGCTGGCGAGGATGTGGAGAAGTAGGAACTCTAATACACTGTTGGTGGGATTGCAAATTAGTGCAACCACTCTGGAAAACAGTGTGAGGATCCTCAGAAGACTGGGAATGAACCTACCGTATGACCCAGCAATACCACTTCTAGGCATCTACCCGAAAGAATGGAAACCAAACTGCCAGGCTAATGCATGTGTATCTATGTTTATAGCTGCACAATTCACAATTGCCAAACTATGGAACCAGCCGAGATGTCCATCAACAGATGAATGGATCACAAAACTATGGGATATGTACACAATGGAAAATTATGTAGCCATAAAGAACAACAAAATTACATCATTTGCAGGGAAATGGATGGAACTAAAAAACATTATGCTAAGTGAGATTAGTCAGTCCCAAAAATGAAAAGTCAGATGCTCTCCCTAATATGCGGAAGCTAGGGAGAATAGGGTGTAGGAGGGACTCCAGACAAAGATGGAGAAAACCTTAGATGAGTAAAGAAGGCGACCTAACTGAGGGAGATGGGAGGGGGGGAGAGGGAAACACCCTAATGCACAGGATGTACATACACAAACTTATCAAAGTCAACTACTATGCTGAGCATGAGAAGGAGGGAAGGGGGAGGGAATGGGGGTGGGAATTGAAGGAGGGCTAATTGACCGATGTGTGCATGTATACTTCTACCACCCTAGAACCCAATAAAATAAAAAAATATATATAAATAAAAATAAAATATAAAATAGGGATGGAGGTGTAGCTCAGAGGTAGAATGCCCCTGGGTTCAATCCCCAGTACTAAAAAAATACAATACAATACAATAAATAAAAATAAAAAATAAAAAGTTCTGTGGGTGTAGCTCAGAGGTAGAATGCCCCTGGGTTCAATCCCTAGTACCCTCCCCCAAAAAGTTAAAACTCATTATACTAATATTTATTGCCTGTTTGCTTGTCCCTCTCCAACACTGGGTCATACCCCCCACAGGGACAGGAGCTGGGTTGTAGGTGCCAAGCCCATTCCTAGCCCAGCTAATCCACTAAACTAAACTTCATTGAAACAGCTGGCCCGATCCTGTTCCTATAGTAAGTCTTTTTTCTTTCTTTGAAATGCTGGGAGATTCAACCACAGTCTTGGGCATGCTAAGCAAATGCCCCATCACTGAGCTACACCCCGCCCCAACGCTGAGATGAATGACACTGGGAGGGCAGGCTAAGGTAAGCCTTTCCAAAAGCAGCTTTAGAGAACCTTTTCTCTGCCTGTTGTTTCAGGTGTCCTGTACCATGTCCCCTTTGCCTGGTCACCCTCTATAGGCCTCCCCTTGATTCTCCATCACAGCATCCCGGCCACTCCCTCCACAGCAGGGTACCCAGTGGGTGGTCACATGACAGAATCCTACATCTTGATTACCTGTCACCATGGACCATAGACATCATGAAGGCATAAATATCATCTGTGTGTTCACCCAGAGCCTGGCAATGAAGTACAACACATGCTATTGACTGAGAAAACATGAAGATGATGAATAAACTAATCAATGTGAGGAAGGAAGGAAGGAAGGAAGGAAGGAAGGAAGGAAGGAAGGAAGGGAGGAAGGAAGAGCTGCCTTAGGCTTCCTGTTCCTGGGAGAGACATATCAAGTAAGAGTAGTGGTATTCTGGTGGGAAAATTTGAGACTAAACTTTCAGGATTATAAATCCATGCTTTTTCATGCACTTTCAGAGAAAGTGACCTAGAGAGAACACTAGCCGGTTCACCTGTTCTAGTGGCCTGTGCTGACTTGAACTCTGCCTTCTAAAGGGTGGTCCTTGGAAGGGACCGTGGAGCCAACCAGGCCTCTGAGGATGACCTCCTGTGGCCTCAAAGCTGGACAGGCACACATTCCCATTTGTTGTTCACAACCTTTACCCCAACCTCAACAGGGCTAGAAATCCCTACAGCAACTCCTGAAGAAACAAGCCTACCGAATTCCTATCCCCTCAGATGTAAAAGGCAAACCTTTGAGCATGCGCCATCCAAACTCCAGGCTGCAGGTCACGTGCAGAAGGGAACTCATGGTGCAGGAATCTGGACACAGCAGCCTCTGGAGATGGGGAGCAACCAGGCCCCAAACACAGCTACCCACCTACAGAGTTAATGGGCACGCCTGAAGCTTCCCCTCCAGCCTTAAGAAAATGTTTATAAAGAGAAGCAGAGGGGATGGAGAAAGGGGGGAGATCATTATTAAACATGCAGCCAGGGCCTCACCCTCCATGGGCCACTAATGTGGATAAAAAGCAATACTATTATCAGAGTCCAACAGGAAGGAGGGAAATGGTGGGGCAGGGGAAGGTGCAGAGAGAAGAGATCAAATAGGGCCTTCTATTTTGACACACTCACTTGTCTTCGCTTGATAAGTATTCTCTTCATTGAATTACAAATGTTACCCAACTAGTCAGCTGCTGAAGGGAAAAGACCATGTCTATTTTGTTGATGTCTTCAATTTCACCAAGTACAGACCAGACCCAAAGCCGACATTTAGTTATATGCCTGACGACTGCATTGCAGTTTGTGAAAAAAAATACAGTGAGTTTGTTGAACACACGGGCTCTGGGGTCAGTCACACTTGGGTTTGACACTTGGCTCCATTTCTTGTTAGGTGGGTCTCTTGAGTAACTTTTCTAAGTTCTGCATGCTCAGGCTCCTTGTTTATCTAATTTAATTAATTTATTTATTTTTGTGGTACAGGGGATTGAACTCAGAGGCATTCTACCTCCAAGCTACACCCCCCATTTTCCCCCTTTTTTTATGGTACTGGGGATTGAACCCAGGGGCATTCTACCTCCAAAGTACACCCCCAGCCCTATTTTTTTAATTTTTATTTTTGAAACAGGGTCTCACTAAGTTGTGGAGGGCCTCACTAAGTAGCTGAGGCTGGCCGTGATCCTCCTGTCTCAGCCTCCCAAGTACTGGAATTACAAGTGTGTGCCACCACGCCCAGCTACTTTTTGTTTTGAAACAGGGTCTCACTATGTTGCTTAGAGACTCGCTAGGTTGCTGGGAGACTCACTACATTGCTGAGGCTGGTCTTGAACCTGTGAACGTCCTGTCTCAACCTCCCAAGTATTGGGATTATAGGCATGCACCACCACACCCAGCACACTCCTTGTTTATAATGTAAGGTTAACAGAACTGCCCGCCTTCATTGTTTTTGTGGGGATTCAGTGAGATGCTACATATACCAGGTCTGGTGCAAAGTAAAAGTTACTACTATATTTCAATTGCTATTACTACTATGAGTGATAATAGGCTCCCATCCAGCTTTGGGGTTTCCTAAGAACCTCCAGGTATGTCTGAGCTTTGCTCTTAACACCTGAGTAGTACCCACCCAGGGTGCCAAACCTTCACCTTGCAGATTTAGGATGAGAGAGAGCAGCCACAGGTTAGTTAATTAAAGACAGTCTCCCTTCTGAATGGTGACAGACTGGCAAGACAAGCTAGCTGGTTTTCAGCAAGACATTTTATATCATCTGTCATTTTGCACTTGTGATCAATGATAGTGGAATTTAGGCCAGAAAACAATACAACAAAATGGACTGATAACTGGTTGAACATCTATATGAGTATGTCTAAGATTGTGGTCTCTAAAATTATTTTATTTTTCTTTGTGGTGCTGGAGATCAAACTCAGAGCCTCACACATGCAAGGCAAGGCAAGCACTCTACCACTGTTCTATACCATCAGTCCTTAGAATATTTATTATTTATTTATATATTTAGTGGTACTGGGGATTGAACCTAGAGGCATTCTATCTCTGAGCTACACCACCAGCCCTATTTTATTTTTTGTTTTTGAAACAGAATCTTGCTAAATTGAGGAGGGCCTCACTAAGTTGCTGAGGCTGGCCCAGAACCTGCGATCCTTCTGACTCAGCCTCCCAAGTACTGGGATTACATGTGTGTGGCACAGCACTTGGCTCCTTAGAATATTTATTAATAGGTTGTTATTAGGTAGTGCATGAAGAGAGGGGAGAAGAGAGGTTATGGTCAAGTATGTTTGGAAAACTATGTCTAACAATTTCTTTTCTCTAATTTTTTAATATACTCATAAGTGTCATGAGTCCTGGAGAAGGGTTATGGTATGCAGCATTATATCAACATATTTGATCACAGGGCTCTGTATTTGAGGACCATCCTGTAGGCTAATGTCCTAGAACATGCTTTGAGAAATGCTCGTCCATGTTCCAAGGGTAAATGACATCAACCCTGGCAGCAGTGTCTGGGGCATGCTATTGGCTCTATCCCTAACTGTCTGGTTCAACATCATTAATTTCTTGGCATGCTCATCAGTTTTGAAGATGGCACCAAGCTAGATGAGAAGCCTGAGAGGGGAGATGGAATAATCAGGACTAACAAAATACTTCATGGGAATAAAAAGCAGGTCCTGCGTACATGGTCCAAAAGCCAACACAAAGCATTCAGGATGGTGGAAGATGGGGTTTGATGCAGGACATGGAGAAAAGATTGGGGACACTGGTGACTCTGAAGAGAGAGAAAAAATCTGGGCCCTTTGCCAAAGTGTCTTGAAGGCACTGCTAACCCCCTGCCCCAGCCTCTTAATGTACTGCTATGATCTGGATGTTGAATGGCCCCCAAAGGTCCATGTGTTAAAGTCTTGGTCCCCAGGGTGACTCTATTGGGAGGTACTGTGGACATTTAGGAGGGGCCTGATGGAAAGTTGTAGGTCATCAGGGGCATGTTCTTTAAGGGGATTGTGGGATTGTGGGACCCCTGGCTTCTTCCTCTTTTTTTTTTTTTTTTGGATTCCTGGTTATGTGATAAGAAGTTTGCTTTGCCACACACCATTGCCATCAGAGGCCCAAAGAAAATATTTCACCTGATCATGGACCAGAACCTCTAAAGCTCTGAGATAAAATAAACCTTTTCTCTTTATAAACTGAATATTTCAGGTATGTTATTATAGTGATAGAAAGTTAACACAGAAACAAATTCCCTTTAATTTTTTTTAACTTGCAACATAAGGACTAAGGATGTGTTTCAGTGGTAGAGCACTTGCCTAGCATGCATGAGGCCCTGGGTTCAATCCCCAGCAATACACACACACACACACACACACACACTCAAACTCTATAACATGAAAATTCCAAACTGATAATATGGTCAAGTAGGTGGTTTGAAGGGTTTTTTGTTTTGTTTTTTGTTTTTGTGTGTGTTTCTGGAGAATAAACCCAGGGGCATTCTACCTCTGATCTACACCTCCAGCCCTTTTTAGTTTTTATTTTGAAACAGAGTCTCACTTGGTTGCTGAGAGTCTCATTAAGTTGCTGAGGCTGGCTTTGAACCTGTGATTCTCCTGTCTCAGCCTCACAAGTACTGGGATTACAGGTGTGTGCCACTGCACCCGATGATGAAAACCACGCCTGTAATCCTAGTACTTGGGTGACTGAGACAAGGAGGAACTAAGGTTCGAGACCTAGGTCTTAGCAAGACCCTATTTCAAAATAAAAACTAAAAAGGACTGAGGGTGTAATTCAGAGGTAGAACACCTCTGAGTTCAATCCCCAGTACCACACACACACACACACACACACACACACACACACACAAACCCCATCAGGATAAAAGTCCACTCCCTGCCAGAGTAATGCGCTGGGATCCCTGGATGGATGTTACAGAGGTGAGCATCAGCTCAATAAAAGGAAGTCATTCTATCATTCCTGCCACTTGAAAACCAAGTGCTACCCAGCAAGGAAGAGGCTTCTCATCCAGAAACTGGATGAGTGCTTTCAGAGAAGTTAGGTTTCAACCATGCCACTGAACTAAGTGACCCAAGACCTTGTAGGGCCGTGCAACTTAAAATGTGGTCTGAAGCCAGGTGTGGTGGCACACACCTGTAATCCCAGTACTTGGGAGGCTGAGACAGGAGGATCATAGGTTTGATGCAGCCTTGGCAACTTAGTGAGACCCTGTTTCAAAACAAAAAAATAAAAAGGACTGGGGTGTAGCTCGGAGATAGAATGCCCCTGTGATGGGGATTGAGTCAGCATTGATTGCTAATAAGAGTAATATTAATTGCTAATAAGAATAAGCTATACTTGGGCAAAACAATAAAATCCTTTTTTCTCTGTCTCTGGGCTGTCAGCCAAAGCTACAGCCAAGGCTGACCTTGCCCGCTAAAAGTTGCATACAGGCTGGTTGTCACAGCAACTAAGATAAAACGCACACCGAATGCTAAAATTATAGACACCTGAACTTAGAAGAAAAGAATTACATAGACCCTCACAAAAGTTTATACCAAATTAAAAGATGAAAAAGCAGGCTGCATTAATCCAGTATTGATTACTAATTATAATGCAAAAGTCGTTAAAGCCTTCTTACTTTGGAAAGCCACACTCCCGTGTTACAAAACAAGCCAGCAACTACAGGGGCTGTTAAGCAGACAAGTTATCATAAAAGATAAAGATGTTAAAACTTACACAATCACACAAGAATCAAGACTTTCTTTTTGAAGAGTTAGTAAAAAAGAACAAAGAACAATGTGGGCCATGCAGCCCTATGATCAGTGATGTCAGACCAGTCTGTCCTTGTGAGGATGAACAAAAGAGGCCACCAAAAATAAGCTAACAGCAAAGATAACAGAGTGGGCCAGCCCTAATTTTGGTGGGAAAGAAAGACTATTGGCTAGCAGGATAGGAGGGACAAGATAATAAAGTCCTATATAAAGACTGAAGTTTCAAAAGCAAATAGTGTCTCACTACTGAGACACTCTATCATGTCTCTCTCCGACATGGTATTTTTCCTGCTCTGTCTCCCCCCTTCTGCCTGTAATAATAAAACCTTGGAGCTACTCCAGCTTTTATTT